>JTDE01004573.1:44680-56332 GCA_014338405.1 Paragonimus skrjabini miyazakii | reverse complement strand
CGTCACTCAAATGATGCCGGTGTGCACCTCCTACCTGGTGGGAGGCTGATCTTGATTATGCTGACGATAAGGTGTTGCTGTTTGACAACTTTCAAGTGGCACAACAACGCTGAATGCAATCTCGCGTTCTGCTAAGTACTTCGGAATGCGCTTTGCAGCCTCGAAATGCAAAGTGCTTCTGCAAGATTGCTGTGATTACGTAGGTTTAATGTTAGATAATGAAGTCATGGAAGTTGTTGACCGGTTTGTATATCTGGGAAACTGCATCAGCGGTGGCGGTGGAGGTGTAGGGAATGAAATAGAAGCGCGTATTTTTAAGGCTAGGGCGGTGTTTACTAATCTGAGGCAGTTATGGCGACTGAAAGGTATCTCTTCGAAACATAAGGGTCGCGTATATCAGACGACAGTGAGGACTGTATTACTTTACGGCTGCGAAACATGGCCGATCAGAGTAGAAGACGTGAACCGTCTTCAGGTATTCGACCACCGATGTCTGCGTTCAATCGGTCGTATCGGGTGGTCCCAACGAGTAAGCAAAGAGGAGGTCAGGAGGCGGGTGTTTGGCACTGATTGTCAAACGAGTTTTTTCGTTCAGTTCTTACACTTGCACAGACTTAGATGGTTAGATCCTGTACTAATAATGCCAGCTAATCGCTTGTCACACCGAGCGCTGTTTGCGGACGCTGTGGCCGATTGGTGTAAGGTGCGAGGTGGACAGATGATGACGTGGCGTAGACTAATGAAATCGTTCACGAAGGGGTTGGGCATTGTAGATCGGGTTCGTCTCCCGGGTTGGAGCCCTCGCGACTCACAGAGTCGGTGGCTTGAAACTTTAGGTGAGATGGCGGCTAACCGAGCTCGGTGGCGTGAATGTTGTCGTTGTTTGTCCGAGTTGTCTGTGAAGTGAGTGCACTTAATGACGCGGGGCAGTGAAAACCGTGAGAAGGCTGTCTTGCTGATGCCGCCTTACTTTCACTTACAGCTTGGTTGTTTGTTTGCAAGGTGTAGACGCTTTGATGTTGTATGTTTCAATGTGGACGTTGCTATTCTTAGCGGTTAGGTCCCCTCTCCTCCCTTTTCTTTCTCTCTTCCTAAGCAAGGTTTGTTTCTTCATGGTTGTGTGGCAGTTAAGCATCAGTGTGAACCACTGATGTATTGCTGTCTATGATGATGATGATGATGAGGCGTATTATCGAAGCATTCGAAAGGGAGGATGACCGGCGCACGTTTGCCCTTCTGAGCGGTGCTACACCCTGTTTTTAATGTCTACCTTTCAGGTCAACAGACGCCCGCTTGACACTAAACAAGAAAAACTCTCTGGATCGCGGTACTTTAGGTCTCTACCTCGAACCCGTGCATCAATCGTTGAATCTGAACAGAATTAAGTGTGAAACCGCTTACTAGTGGCTTTATGTGGATTGCATCAGTTATGAAGCTCAGCCCTGCCAGAGACAGAATTACCCAATAACACAACTAGTGTAGTTCGATTCTGCCATCAGTGTTTGACTGTAAATCGTTTGTCGTCAGAAAATAAAGAAGCTCCACCATATAACTGGTTACACTTATTGAACGACGGTGACCCAGTTAGTGAATCCACATTCTTAGTTACTTTGATCAACGTGTTATGATTATTCCAATTGATCTGTAGTCTACGAAGTGGTCATGTAACCCAATACATTCTTCAAATTTGATTAGTGTAAAAAATATAACCTTGACAGGACTGTCAAACCAACCCGCTCTATAGTTCATCGTACTTCCGGTTGGTCGGAGATTTTGTCTTTACGTGAGTTTAACATCACTTACAGTTTATCTCGAGTATGGAGCTTAGTTTCAAGGACAGCTGAATGGAGAGTCTATAAGAACGTGACAGTTGCGAGTGATGTTCAGTTTACATAAAGTTCCATTGACCTCGGTTATGGCGATTATGAATGTTTCAGTTTTTCTAACGTTACGAGGTAGCACTGTAATACGAACTTCGTTCAGTGATACCCCTCACCCCGTGGCCGCCAGGTTAGATTGAGAAAGGCGCCTCTGTCATCATGCAGTTTCACTCATTAAAGGGTATCCTAGTAACTTGATCTAATGTTTGGTTGACATCACTTTGGGTTGGTGTCTGAATTCCACAATAATCAACCAACTGGACCAGATAATCCGTCAGAACAGTGCTGGGCTAGCCGTTTTATAAAAAAGAGGGCAACTTTGACAGGATTGTCAAATCAATCCGGTCTATATTTCATTGTACTTTCTTAATTGGACACAATTAGGATAAGATATTCTCAAACCAACCCCAGAAGTTGCTTTATGAAGTTTGGGAGTTAAATAGTTGGTGGTTACACAACAACAGGTATATTCTTTCCACTGTTGGACAAAATCATGGACAGGATAATTTCTGTCATTCAGGTAGCACAGGACATACGTTTTTCTGTGCACCCTAGTAGTCTAAACAAGTAATCAGGGCCAATGTGCACCGACTAGCCGGTTCAAACCCGATATTAAAAGCGGAATGGCTCTGGCAATCAACTCACTGCACCTCTGTGTATATGCACACGATTCTCGGTGTTGACTGGGTTATTGAAGAAGTGGTCAGCTACTGAAGGAAGACGACATATAGGTAGATGCTAACAGTTCATTTACTATTTTCACTCGTGAACGTGAAAAATTAGATTATCTAAGGTATGCGGGTAGCTCGGTTGTTCTTAATCGTTCAACGGGAAAACGAATATCTGACGTAATCTAGACACATTCATAGGCCATGCATCAGTTTAACCTGGGCTAATTTCCAAACAGTAGGAAGTGCAAAATCAATTTGTGATTGATCTAAATAGAACATTGTTCGTTCACTGAGGAGATGTGCGTTTGCGATTGTGACTCTATAGTTTAACCGTTCATCGCCTGTATTCAGCATCTTTCGGCATGACCAACAAATTCAGCGCACTGGTCTCAGGTGACGTCGCCCATAGCAGAAATGACTACTCTTTCCAAGGTCCACATCCTCCATTTCTGTTGACTCTGCACACCCTGAGAATCTCCATTTGTTATCGTTTCGTGGTGCACTTGTAATTGCCTTTTAACTCTTGTTTTCACTATGCTCCAAACGTTCTCAACCGGATTCAAAATTGGTGAATATGGTACCAGTCGTAACAGTTGTCCTGCATTATATACCTTCGGCAGACACAATCTCCAGGTCAGTGTGACACGGTGGGTTGTCACATATCATCACAATGTGTGATATAGGTTTACTGATCTTCATCTGTTCTAGCAGGGTTCGCAGCCAGCCCTTGCAATCGCTGCTATTGTATGCCCCTCTCCTCATCGTATAGCTTACTATTAAGCTGGATGTCATAACTCCGATCAAATGAAGATTACGGCTTCGGCTATTTTTTTTACAGAGACACATACCCTCGTCCCTTGTAATGAACGTTCCATTGACCTGGTACAGAACGGGTTGAAGTTCGTTTCATTTATCCAGCAACTGGTCTTTGAATTTACATAACACTCCATCAGTCGGTATGCAAACAGTCGGTGTAATTCCATATTCTCATTTAAGTTCATGCAAACAAGTATTTGGCACAGTCTCTTGACAATTATGCACCGGCCATCCAACTATCGACTAATCGTTGTGGTTGATAACTCCTTCTTAAACTCAGCCTTGACGCACAATCTCAAAAATTGCAGTGTAATCTTCGGGTCTACGGAAATCCATTCCAGCAAATATCGATCTCTGATCCTGTCAGAATCTTGTTTCTGTATCTTTGGCAGAGCTGAGCTTCACGACTGATGCAATCCACATAAAGCCACTTGTAAGCGGTTTCACACTTAATTCTGTTCAGATTCAGAGATTCAACGATTAATGCACGGGTTCGAGGCAGATGCCCAAAGTACCGCGATCCAGGGGCTTTTTCTTGTTCAGTGTTAAGCGGGTGCCTGTTGACCTGAAAGGTAGACATTGAAAACAGGGTGTAGCACCGCTCAGAAGGGCAACCGTGCGCCGGTCATCCTCCCTATCGAATGCTTCGATAATTCGCCTGCATGTTTTGGGACTGCTGCGGGTGTATTTGTGTCCGCTATCCCTGTATATAAGAGAACTAATGAAACAATTCTCACAACCTGTTTTTATTCTTATACTACAGCTCGAAACCTAATTTGGTTACGTCGTCTCATCAACCCGTAGTTTTACTGTTGAATAATGAGTGCGAATAGTGAAGGCATCTGTTCTGTTAATCATGCTGCGCCATCCTTGACTCTAAAATAACATCCGGTTATTGCTGAAAAACAGGATGCTTGTGTGCGATCCATTTCACTGTGTAGTTCCGAATGGTAGCCGTTCTCATAACTGAAGTATTGACAGACTAATTGTGTGTGTGACCGCTTTTGTCCCCGTCGGTTTGGCTGTGTCAAGTGGGATTTTCGTATGAGCAACATAGCTTTTCGTCAGAACGCATTTCGAACACAGTCTGTGGTTTGGGAGTCTCATACTTTGTACGTCAGGTAGGCATTTTTCACACTGGGCATTATTCCTCGATTCCATTATCGGTTAGGTAAAACCTCGAGGTGGTCAGCTAATGGCGTAGTCGCGAATTAGGGGGGACCTTAGACGTTCCTTTGAGCAAGTGTCGCTTGCTCATTCGGGGACCTCGTGGTCACTTAACTCGCCGTTTGGACTCGCTATCTGACTCATCTACACCCGCAACGTTTTTAGTTCTTTTGTTTGCTTAATTTCGTCCAATGTGCTGTTCGCTTTCCTTTTCGACACTTTTTTCCCTCTGTGATGTTTCAAATTGCTGATCAAAACTATTGCTGAATCAACTGGTTAACTAACTTTTTCCGCTTGAAGCAAATGAAGCAGTTTTGTCTATTTTTTACCTATACATTCCTTTGTCGTCCTCTCTCGTGTACAGCCCCTTGACCCCACTTTATCTGTTCGACCGATGGCCATCGGACACAATCGCGTCTACTACCACACTCGGTCAGTACAACCGATCCGAGCCTGTGAATTCGACTTTGACTCTGAGGCCGAGGACGCACCGGACTGGTTACGTCAGCATTACCAGCGTAAAGTGGAGGAGTTCACAGATGTGAACCAGGTTGGTGTCTCATTCTGTTTGATATCTCTTCACTGAGATGGTTACTGTATCCATTCGTTTTGGAACGCTTTCGTTTGGTTGTGGTTTACGGTGATGTGGTACTTTTTGCTCATTTGTGTTATTCGTGGTTCATAGTTTATGTCCTTCTTCTGTAAGGATCCATACTCCGCTCACATGTTTGTCTTCATGTGTTTGTAATCTACTTGCGTCTAACAAAGCTTTTCTTTTCAGGTATGCTAATCTATGTTTTTTATTCGCGCGCATCCAGTTAACAGCGGATAGTGTACGTTAGCTTTTATGTTGGCTTTGATTCAGGAGCCTGAAACTTCACTCCGTCAAATACCAGATTTTAACTTTCTGTTTTATCAGACTGCAGTACGTAGTTAACATACGTAATTACTACTGGTCGATGGAGTTAGCTCACGCGGTGTGAAGAAAAGTACTTCACTGCTCATCACGCCGTTTATTACTTTCCGATCTCATGCTCACCAGCGTAAGATATCCTGTGGCCAACGAACAGTTTTCCATAGATGGGTAAAACCAGTTGCTGGTGAATCAGTACTTGATAGTCGTGTTCGTCTCCCGGGATAGGGGCTGCGTGACTCATATTTCCTCCGAATTGAGACCCTTTGGTAAACAGGGGTTAAGGATGTGGCGTAATCGCTGTTGTTTTCTTAGTCGGCTATCCATGATAGAAGAACACGAAACTGGAGAGCGTACGGTGAATTTCTGCCATTCAGTAGGTGACCGAAACGAATGTCATGTCAACCATGTACATGACAAGTCCGACAATCAACCAATCAGAAAGCAGAAACCTATTGATCAAATTTAACTAGACCACTAATGGCTGATAAATAAACAGGCATTAGGATAAAAGTACATCCACCACCTGCAACAGCGGGAACGCCTCCGTGACAAAAACGGTTAGAAAGTTGCCTCTCAAATACTGCATTATTCTCACGTAATAACTGACAGTTTGTTTATGATCGCACGCTGAATACGCATTTTTTGTAAGCACAGCTATTCACTGACTGAACGCTGTATTTTTACAGCTTCACGCATTACGTACTCTCCGTTCTTTACGTGTCCAATATGCGGAACTTTTCAGCTGGTTCAGAACGTCCACCAGTCACGTAGTCGAGCGTTCAAGTTTTGAACATCTATACTTCTCTTGTCAAGAGTTGAACAGGCTAACAGTGTCTTGCTGTCTTGCTAACCTCTATGCCACACGTTACAGTGTTACGACTATACACTACAACTACTAACGTTTACTGCGGACTCTTTAAACATGCAGGGTTTCAAACCACTCAGCAAGTACAAAAAGTCAGTTTAAAACTAGTTTGACTGGCATCAATGTAGCATCAGCGTCATAATCAGTTCGTTTCGCTTACACAAAGTGATGTGGTCATACCCGCTCGAAAATGACTTTTGTGTACTGTAGGAAACAAAGACTGTTGTTGATTGCCATTAGCATGATTAAAAGATTGGATAGATCTGTTCATATTGTCCTCCATTGGTTGGACGCTTAGACTGGTCAGTACCACTTTGCTCCATTTTCATTTGCGCACACAGCGTGATGGTTTTGCACTAGTGACACTTTAGATGATGAATCATGTCAACTGGAGACTTTAGTTGACGACGGTTATTCGAAGGGATTTATAGGAAAGCTCCATACGACTAGTGTGCAGAATACTCGACAACCCACTGTTTCCAAGACAATCTTACAACTGCCATCCAAAGGGCGCAGCGTGAAATGGTTACTTAGGCAAAAATGAAGACCAACTGTTGTCTCCGTGTTTCACTGCTACTTAGCCAGTATTCATGTTCAAAACGGTTCGAATCTTCGTACATCTGGTCGAGCAAGCAAATTCATAGTTTGGGATATCGAAACAAATGCAAATGCGGAGCATTGTATTCTGATGGAATTGATCGCTGGCTTGTAACCAGAGTTACCGGGTCTTTACTAAAATTAGTTCAGCATACAGGATTTCTCAGTCAGTTTATACTAGAATCTATCAACTGTATTACTTGTAAGTAATGATAAAGAATTGATTATTTAAGAGAGACTCGACTGCGGAAAATCTGGACTATGGCTTGACTCGAATGGAGTGGGGGCAGAAACAGCATGCTCTGATACAACAAGTGTTTTATCATTGGAGCTACGAATTCACGCCAGAAGCTCATAACTCTAAGTAAACTGATTGAAAAATCGTGCTTGGGTAGTCAATCTCCTTGATCTTACGACGGGCTCTGTATGACGCAGTTGGTTGAGTGGATAACTAAGTCCAAATGTGTAATTTCTGAGTTTTCGTTCTGGCTTCGTAGTTCAACTAATGGAAAAGTTGCTGCGTCGCTGTTTAAAGTTCAGCCGAAACAGAGATTTTTTTACAGCGGAATCTCGTCTGGATTATGTAATCAGGAAGCTTGACAGTAAGCACTCGGAAGGAGCCAACTTTTAGCTCCAAACCGTACTTGGTGACGCAAAATATGAGTGATTGAACGTAGTAGCTGTTCTCAACTCGGCCGGACGTTTGAAACGATGTGCTGAAGCAGTCGTAATCAAACGAAACCACTCCATTTTGTATGCACAAAGGGAACGCCATGGTGACAACCAAACAGACGTTTAACTTTATTTTTTGTTACGCTTGTTTTTTGCGGTTTGGAATTTTGCATACTGTAATCTGCTTGGATCTAGTCTGTATAATATCCGTCTTTCTTCTGTCTTATGCACGACAGACTATTGATTAATTTGTAACTGCTGTGTTGGTTTGTGATTGCTAATGGTATCAATGCTACAAAGTATGCTCCTATCCAACTTCTCTGTTCTGTCATAACGTAGGGCGAAAAACAAATAATGCAGCTTTGGAATGCACTGCTCTTATCCATCGGCCCTTCCGAACTTGTTGTCTGCGATACCCAGCTGGTCAATTTAGCTGCCTATTTTTTGCACTGTTATGCTCAATCTATTCATCGCCGTCGACTGCGCAACAATTTGATTCTTCATTTTGCCAATCTTGTGGACTACGGACTCTTGTCTGCGGGTCAGTTGAGACAGCTGATGTCGATGTACGACAGCTTGGTGCTTTCCACCGGTCTCGTCCAACAATCGTGAACGCCACCAGATTCAATCTAATCACCCATGTCAATAGGTGTTTCTGTTTCCATTTCATATGCCCTGTCTATTTTTGCCCTCCTGTTCCCAAGGGCTTCCACAAGTTAGGTCCCTTTTCTCGGCATCAGTGACACCCGCCTCTTATCATCTGTGTACCCCCCTAAAAGCACAGACACAGCTACATGTTCATACCATTCCATCATAGTCGACTCAGGATGCTTTTCAACGCGCAGTCTGGTTGACTGGATTGTTATTCTACATCTCAGCATGTTCATGCTATTCAATACATGTTATTTTGATTTATACACTGCTTTGTATATGCTTTCTTGTGTTAAGATTAATACCTTTTATATAGCAGCTTTTTCGATTAGTATTTTTCCGTCTAGCCATATCGTCCGTGTTGTTACTTCACGACCGTAATCTTTCAGTTTGAACTGGGCTGGGTCATTCTAGTCTTATTTCTTTCTTTCCTCTTACGATTTCTTCAAAGATCGCGGTTTGTCTTTTTGCTTGACCGCATCCAGTGAGTATGATTGGCCATTTCCGTGACCCACGTCCTCTTTGCATGTGACCCGTCCCCTCTGTGACCTTGGTCTTCTGTTGACCTCACAGAAAATTTTTAAATACTCCAGTCATGTCCTGAAACACATCTGTTTACATGTCTGGCCTGAATGTACAACCAATTCTTATATAGGTATTTTGTTATGTTGATTTGAATAGTTTTTCTACGCTTTGCAAATCCAATAGGCATTTTTCTGTATATTTCTATTGCCTAGTAATGTTCACATTTTTTGGCATGTGTTTGTATAGGATGATGTTTTAACGTTCGAATTATCGTTTTTCTATGTTCACCCCTTTCTGTCCTCCTGCGATCATACCACGTATACACTGAACTTTGTGTGGCAATGTCTTCAATTGACATCGGTCCTTACAGTCTAACCCGGTCAGTCTCTGGTCTGTGTTTGAAACTTTTGCATTTCAAATTGAAACAGCACTGTCTTTTTGCGATCACTGACGTTTTTTTATCTCCTGGCGATTTAACATTGCCATTGTTACCACAATGGCAAATTACCTTTGTGCAAACATATGTGCGCTGTAGTCTGCTTTCCTTAGCTACATATTTTTGGCCACACCGGAAGTAAGGAATTTTGTAGACTACGACCGATTTTTCAAAGGTTTCTTCAACTTTCTTGATATTCAATGAAATTCAATAATAGATTGCGTTTGGTTGGTGCGGCACGTGGATGACAAGTAGTTATAAAATATATGGAGTGGATTCGAATGTACCCTGAAACTATGACGCTGTTATTTGCATTCTCACATCAGCATGCCTAGTTCCCAGGGATTCCATGATTTTTGCTTTTTTGCAGCTACTGTGGTATCTGTTGGCAGTGGACTACTTGGACAGCCCTGTTTTGTTTCAACATACCTGTCTGCACATCGGAAATGGGTTTGCGTGCATTTTATACGTAAGCAGGTCGGATGGTTGTTGAAGAACTTCTGAACGTTACCAGGCACGGTTGGTGTAGGACAGTAACGTCAAATACACGGTATGATCTTTCTAACACCTGCATGTTGAGGAACGCTAAGCTTGAATTTACTCTCCTCCGGATTACATTATTCAAGTAACTGCGGAACTGTTCATTTACAGTCATTCCATAAGTTAAATGTTAATATTCAAAACGTTTAAGATTACCAAGCTCTATTACAACCTCCGCAAATGGTCCAGATATAGATGAAGTAAGCTGTATGCCCCTTTTTTACAAGTAACGGACAGGTTATAAGTAGTTTCATGTTCAAGGCTTCATAATTTGGACCATTTTTCTAGTGAGGTATTTTTATCAATTTGTTGATAACTTCAGACTTTCTATAGCAATGCTGTTTGATACGTAACTAAACAGTAAGGTAACATCCATTGGAAAACGCACTCTCTACTTTCGACTCCAGTCCTTTGGTCTATTTCAAGAAAACGGTTGAGTTGTTCGCACGGTCATTGCGGTTAGGTTCGCACGATTGATAAGTTTGATAAATGAACAACACTTTGTGGTAGACTGTGGCCGGTCTGGGTGCATTGATGGGTTTCAGCGATAGCTGGCGTTTGCATGCATCAACTAGTGCGCATTGTCGTGGTAATGATTCCTTGGCGGCCCAGAGGCAGTCAGTACATTGACTTGCATGTAGTTACTTTCTCTCAGGAGCGGTCTAGATTTGTGTGCTGCGAAGTTTTACAGAAACTTTCGTTCGTTTTCCCGTGACAGGTTTGCAGGAATTGAAAGTAATCCCTAACGTGTTGTGATATAACGGCTAACACGATCGCTTTATAACATAGAAAATGATCGTTATTAGGTTATATGATCTGAGTGCCCCGATGGAAGGGAAAGCTATCTTCATCCATGTACCATTAATGGGCGACTTTGTGAGAAAACGACTGAACCGTCGATTGTATCAGCACTTGGACGTGCCTCACTGGCGGCAACACTACGGAGCTGTTTCATTGCTTCTCCGCCGATTACCTTAAGCTTGATGACAAAGTTTTCCCCCATCAACCTATGGTTGTTTATTCTTCTTCCTGCTGTTGTACAGCTGAATATGTAGGTCGGACGACTAGGCGGTTACCAAATGAATCGAAGAATATCGTCCTGTCTGGATCGTGGCTGGTTTGACCGAAACCAGTAACAACTTCGTAGCTCCGCATCTTGCGGATACGGCCCACTGTATTGACCCACGGCAGGTCTTTCTCATGGTCTATAAACTTTCGCTGAACCATCCCAAGCTGAACAGACAACGAATACTAGCCACTACGGCATTGATTGTCGTTCGATTACGCAATACGGCTCCCGGCTTTCAAAAGAAGTCCCTACAAACCCCGAAGTTGCCGTAGACAGGGGTTACATCAGTGACGTCAACCTCGACTTCTGCAACCTAACTATGAGCAGATCTCTAAACCACACATTATAAACTCCAGTGACTCGTCAGTTGAATGGCTTAACCCGTATATTTGGAATGTTGACCAACAATTTTTTCAGTGTTGATCTAATTTTTTGAATATACACATACGTTGCTCTGATGAAGAATTAGCGAGAACAACTATTCGTCACCGTTACTCTGTAGGACAAAATGAATACTTTCGCGAGGTCGACTTGGGTGTTAACTGGACCAGTTAAACAGCTACATCTTTCTAACAGTTAACGTGATTTACGTATATGAGCACTTTTTCTAGTCGACCAAATATAGAGTGGAAACGAACTCAGTTAGTATCCGCCGGCCGGTTGAAAATTTATTTTTTCTCTGCATACATTGGCAGATTTACAGTATATTCACAATTGCGTGACTACTAAGGTTGCCATACAGATACGTTTTCCGTTTGAAAGAGCAATGACAGACAAACCGCCCTAACTGCTACCTTGTGAGTAGCATAGGCTAATTTGATGCGTTATGTGCTGAACACAACGCAAA
>JTDE01004573.1:9029-44580 GCA_014338405.1 Paragonimus skrjabini miyazakii | reverse complement strand
AGGAAGTACCGTATAATCGAAAAATACTCACTGGAAAGGGATACCCTGAGAGATTCATAGACAACATTTGCATTCCGGTACGATAGTTGTACTTGTCAAGACAGCGGAGGAAAATCCCATTTTTACCCGTCTATCATACAAGGGTGAGGTTAACAGTGAAATAATTGGCAGTAGACTTTCAAACACGATCGAGAGTGCCCATACTGAAGCAAAACTTATCGTATCGCTCGACACCTGCCAGATGCTAGTGCCACGCCTTAAGGACAGTTCACCTATGTTTTCTCCGTCTTTCTGTCGTTACCCCCTCACTCGTTATCGACAAGCAGGTTAAGTAGGGAGGACCACAAGATGGCTATCCGACATCATTCGCGAACACCTACCGAAATGGCTTCGCAATGTTTCAATGAGGCGCATTTTAGGTGCGATCGGCCTCCACTTAATTGACGCTGGCCTTTAAATGAATCCGGAAGAAGCGTTCGAATCATCTACAAGGTTAGTCAGGCTTGCTGCTGAACCTTCCGAGTGCGATTTGTATCAAGGGCCGAGGTTAATTTTATCAAACTCCACAACCCCTGACTGTTTGTCCTAAAACAATTTTTATTATTGATCTGAAACCTTGCTGAATAACAGTTCTATATTTTGGTTGCCGTCGATATGGGAGCACGTTGACTGATCACGGTGATTTTCCAATCGGGGTATATATTTATAGACCATTTTTTGTTGTTGTACTCGTTTGTTGTTACTGCTTTTGTTATTAACCAAGGCATACTTAATTGGCTCTCTTAGTAGTGAACAATGAGACTGAGTTCACAATTTAAGCTAATTAAAACAGAAGATTATATTACTGAGTTCTAACCTGCTGTACATCCCGACAGCATGGATAAACACGGTTCATCTCGAATTGTCAGTTCGCACTAGCTAGTAGTCAGTAGTTGACTAAAATGATGTTTTCAAGACTTTCTGGTGCTCACTCTCAAACAGACATCCCAAGACCGGTTTCATTTCCGTTTGGACTCTTCTAAACAAAAATCGGACCGACACCATTTCGCATTACCAATCGATGGCTTTATCCGATTGGCTACTAGTCCAGTGGGTATTGATCGTGACAGCGGAATGTGTACGTGATTGTGTCGCGATTTGTTTTACGGTGTTGACAGAACTGGTAGCAGAGCAAGTGAGAACTTCCGCTCGTGAGATAAACGGTCTACTGTTCGATTATCTCTAACAAGTGAGTGCAAAACGAGGTAAAAGCCAGTCGTAAACTGCCGGTTTGAAGATGAGCATCTCGATGCTTTATAGATTACTAGATAATTCTCACTAAGTTTCATAATGTGTGCCAACATTTAAGCGTGTTAGAAGAAGAATTTAGTTTTGGGTTAAAATGGATTTTGTGATCACCGCATGTGAAGGCGTGTACATGATGAGGGTAACCGATAAAATGAGCAAGAGTTTCCATTCCGACTGAAGTATTTAATAGCAGAAAAGAAATAATTATTACTTCTGAGGACTCGGAAGAAAAAAATGGAAACCGTTCCAGTGAGTAAGTAAACATCACCCAACTTAACGACTTTCTTATTTATCTAGATCAACTGGATTTGACGGTGTTCATTTAACGTAAATTAACACAGAGATACGAATCCTTCGGGTGACTTCAGTTCATAAACATCCAACGGAATGTTACAGACATTCAAATTGATAGGCTTATAAAACTGAATTTCAGACTGATTGTTCGGTTGGTGAAGTCTGTAAATCATTTTTTCTGTCGGTGGAAACCAGGTAGGGATGATAGAGACAAAATTCAAACAATGTTTGTTCGTAACAAATTGGAAGGCGTACGGTGCGGAAGTTTATCGGCGCAACGGCAACAGTCTATCGTAAAATTAAACCTTAGCGAACGCAACTTACACTTGCTCAATATTTCCAACTGATTAGATATAACGGTGATTATGAAGGGATGATAGGTTTGGTGAGACAAGAATTGAAAATCCATCTTCTTTGTAATCAATGGCAAGCTGGGCAGTGTGTTGCGTGGAGATGCTGACAACTACAACAATAAAAGAAAATAATACTTCAGCTAAGTGGATGAATGACAGTTTTGCTAATCAATTAATCAGCCATCAAATCTATGGACGCTTTCGGCGACAAAATATTGCTGGTTCGCATACAGCAGTTTAAGTCATTTCTGTGCACAATAGAAAACACCGTAAGCTTACTTCAAGTCGTTCAGCCTTCATACAAACCTAATGCATCCATGCTAGTTACATGGATTAGTATAATGTTGTCTGCAAAGTGAGACGGTCAGTTTTAATTAGCAAGACATTCAAAATAATAACTTCCTACAACTTCCCCACTTATGTGGTAAAGGCAGTCGTACGCTTACAACAATGCGGAGCGGTGGACCATTCATGTCTCTGATATACTTAATGACTTTCATGCACAGATTGTCACACAATAGATGGTAACTCATCAATTAGATACTTGCTGATTAAATTTAGCAAGTAGACATCAGCCACATATAGGTATTTATTGCGTGTAAACTAAAGCGGAATTAATGTGTGCTGAACTACTCAATTGATGCAGTCAAAATTATGAGAAGAAAGTATTCACGAATGCATTCACGCTGATCTTTTACTAACATACTTCCAGAAAATTACTCAATTAACATGTGCTCTCGTTGACGGTCTTCTTTGGTGCCAACCCATATAAAGAGGCAAGTCGAATCACATGTGAGGAAGAAGTGTTGATCGCAAGTCCCGTCCTGGCATGATGAAACCTTTATAAACAACGTGCAAATACTGTTCATTTCAACACTGCAAAGAAAACGAGTGGTTTTAGACTTGTAACAAACAAACATTTTGCCCACTCATGTTTACTCAGTTGATTTTATCTTAATCATGCATTATGGTTAGCAATCGACTTCCAATTTAAGACTATTGTTGTTCTTCTGCAGTGGGCCAGCATTGACTGGGCAAACGAATCGGGATCTCTCTACTAAACACATGCAACATCCGTGCAGTCTAAAAGTCGCAAGACGATCAGGCCCAGGTGACACGTGTTTACCAAGTTAACGGGGAAACTTCGGAGATTCCTGTTGCATCACATTAATATGTCATGTGTCTTCGAGGAGAAGACTTATATCCAAGCTCGCAGAGATCTGTTACAATCGGGTTAGTTTATCTTCATTGCCGTATCTAAAATTTCCCATCACGTTGTTCAGCGTACGCACTGCTTTCGAGGTAGAGGAATGTACCCGTCCATCAGTTTTCATTTATTTCATGTACAGTGCTCTAGTAATGTAATAGCCATTCTGATTGAGAATTATTTAAAATTCTAATCCATAGTATGAGGAAAGCTTTACAAATAATTGACCGTTCTAGTCAAATATAACATTTTCAACATGTAGAGGACGTGTACACGAGATACGCCCTATTATTGGAGCCTATTATTAAAACTGTCGATGTGAAAATTAACGGATTTACTTCTCCGTTTTCAATGAAACTTGGCTTATTTTTGACTAATAAAATACATGGTACTTGGATGATTGTACTACTTTAATTCGAATTGAGATAGGCACCTTTGCATCACATCGATGTATGCAATAGATCACACGAATCTCTATGAATGTGCTGAGCTTTCACTAACTCAACAAATTATTTTTTGTACACGATCCCAAATACCAACGATAACCAGAACGCAAGATGTGCTAAACTAACGTGAATGATCTAAATAGGCTCATTTGTGATTGAAAAAGACTTAAGTGGTTAGGAACGGCACCGAGAACGTAGAGTCTACATTCAAAGTTTTCACTATTGAATTGTTTCAGTCAAAACTATACTCTGTATATTAACGTGCACTTAGATGCTTACTTCAGCATTTGCGGACTGACTTTTTCGACTGATGTTACCAACGCGATTCACGTTAGTCGTAGACAGTCGACGAATAGTCGCCATCAATGAATCGGTGAGCCCGAGAGCGCTGAAAGATGACCCAGCGTGTGGATTTGGCAGCGACTTTTTTGACTGTAATTTGTCCTGCGAAATGAAAACTAATTCATGTGTAACCGGAGCACCGAAGGGAGGTGGAAGGCCTGTTGTGTTGGCAAATGTGTTTGGCTTATTAGAAGACTGGGTGATTTGAAAAAATGGCCAGGGTATTTTTGAAAACCTGAACGATGCGGATCTTGGAGACAAGGGAACGTCAGATGAGGTTGAGGTGCTTTGACTGACCGATCGGCTCATCTTTTCTGTCCTGGGATATTGAATGTGAAGTAAAATAATAAACATATAATTTGTTGATTTAGCAAGGGGGTAACTTTATTTGTGATCCTTCTATGGCTAGGCTACTTCCATTTACCGCAACATTTCGAACTAAACTCGTAAACCTCCCTATTTTTTCATTTCTTTGTTAATTCTATGAAACTTCAGTGTTCACCTTCTTTTATCTATACTTCCTGTTGATAGACACATGTTAACTTTTGAATACCTCACAGCTTTCATCCTCTTATCCTGTCTATATTCACTGTCGGTGCCAAAGTATGCGCAACGCATTTTAGGTGTAACATTTTCTGAAATTTAGACCTGATTTCAGCTTCGTGTATCTGGCAATAGCGAATGCCTTGTTGCCAAAACAACTCATCCATGGTAACTCTCGATGTTGACGATCTATGTAGTACGCGGAAAACTGAAATTTTTCAGTTTTATCACCACTGATCACCGGAACCGATACAAAATTTCTTTATGCTAAGTTATCTGACTTTTCCAAATATTCACACACTGCAAGTACCCACAAGTGACTGATTGATTGCTTAGATCTGATCGATTAACTGTGTGGCAATCCCCACGATTGTCTGAGAACATGCGACTCAACGTATAAATTCCGGTAGTAGTGAATATATCCGGTGCAAACGGAATATATCAACGACATACGTTCAACCTGATCTTTTAAAACACTCTGTCCGTTTGATCTTACAAGCCGTCAGGAAGCTGCATAACTGCAATCATCGTGGTCATCGACTAATTCAGAGTAGAAATTAACAAAGTTCATTCCAAGACACATTACACAAATGGTGGTACATCACAGGGTTTAAGAAAAGTGTTCCGTTTATGGCCTTTTTACTCTTCCAAAGCCAACGGCGTTTCACTCCAAGTTACGACCATGCTCTGATGAAGTGACGGTTAGCGACAATGTGAAACTGCAGAAAGGTTTGTTTGCTGTACACAGCTGAACCATGAATTTTCAAATAGTTGCAATTGTAGAATAACGTGCCATCTCCATTTCTGCTATATATAATGCACTTTCAGGAGTTAAAAGCTGAATGTCACTACCTGTGAATCAAACCAAGAAATCGCCATCTAACATAATAATAGTCAGCTTGCAAACAGTGTTTTTTTGGCCAAGAGAGTTATTTCTGTACTACCATTGTCTGTTGCCTTGCTCTTGCACATTTCCAGGAATGTTCGATTTGCTGGTGCGCTATCATTTACAATATGTATTTAGGTTTTCTATCAGTACCCAGTAGGAACCGCTAACCTTATTGATGTGGTAGAATAATCTCCAACAAGGCCCCAATACTTTGCTCACGGTTATATCCAAAACGATTTGTTAAAAGAAAACGAACGTTCAAACAACACTTTTGTCTCAAGGTGACTTAATCTGAGTGTATAAGATTGTTAAAAATGTTCAGGTCCTTCTAAAAACGTATTTGATCGGAAACTTCCCATTACTCAACCAGACTCACCACCTTCGTTTGGGATCGCGTAGGCTACTTTATTTGCCAGTAAAACTTAATCGAAGCGCCTATGTGTCCAAGCCTTGCATGGATCTGCAGTGACGGTGATGTCAGTCGCAAGCAGACACGTTTCGTCTTCAGATACAAATGTTGTCATAATCATCTATTTGAAAAGAATCTACCACTGATCTTTCACGACGCTGGTTATCTCAACATAATAAACGGTTGTTATGTTAGTGTTCCTCTAACTGGTTGTTCTTTGATTCTCTACCAACACTTTCTTCGTCAGTTCTAGAAGTACTAAATTTTTATAGTTAGTTTTGTCGAGCGCACAATATAATCTGTCAGTCAACCTTCACGAACAGTTTAGCAAACAACCAAATGTTCTTAAGCCTTATCAACCTCATCTGCTTTACAAATTTCTCGTTGATCTTCTCAAAACCTACAGACAGGCGGTAGGTTCCTCAACTTGAGTTATTTGGACCGTGTGGAATGTCTATGAGATCGTGACAAAAATCACTTTTTGTATTAATAATTACATCTGCAACTGAGCTTAACTGCCCACGTGTACACAACTGAAAACTTTTCTTACAATCTAAGCCGAAGTACGGAACGTCTTTACGGAAAGATTTGGTTGAAATGCCACAAGTGTGAGTGCTGTTCATGTCCTGATGTCTGAATGACCATAGAGAACTAACCTGTCAGTATAGGATGAACTTAACTTACAAAAGAGTGTAGCATTTGTATTCTTATGAACTGCGATCAGAAAAATCCTTTTGAAAAAACTATTTGGAGACCCTCATAAGTGAACCTACTTGCTGCGGTGATCTGTTTTTAACCACATCCATTATTCAGTTATCAGATATTGTTTCGTACTTCCAAGTAAGCAAGATATTTCAAAGACTCGAAGCAAAACATTATTGAATTTTGCACACTCATCAAATGTAAACCTAAAACTACCATTGAGCTAATAGCAATAAATCCTGATTAACATGGCTGAAAGTGTGAATCGATTTGGATCGTCGATATTACTCAAATCCATGGTGAGCACTTAGCTTTGTAAAAGCTGATGTGTTCACGGTTAGAAAATAAATCAAATTGTGCGCACGCTGTGTAATACCTTATTGATGTGTTTTTGGTTGAACGAAATAGAGAACAAGTTAAAGTATCAAGTTGAACTTTTACTCGTGAATATCCGCGTCTCCCAGCAACTTCTGGGAATTAAAAAGAAAGCATTGCAATATTCTGAGTAGACACCGTCCAACAAGAACTGCTTAATATTCAGCGTACCGCACGCCTGCAAGGATAAGGTGATATATGTGGCAAATTAGTCTTGCTCTCGTTGGACTTGGAAGTCGCTAGTATGTGCATGTTATTACTAACACTATTATTGGTATTATTATAATTGCATGTTGTTACCGCTTCAGGAATATGTTCCGTGAGTAGACTACGAACTAAACGATTAGTAGTATGTAGGGTAGTTTGTGCGAAAGGTTTCCGTGAACTTTTCAACGGATAATGGAGCTGACTTACTGCTTTGAACAGTTCGTTGCTGAATGTTTGTAACAAGAACCGCCAGTGTTGACGAATCGACCAATACATTTGGAAAGGTACTTGTCACTGTGTTCAAAGGTGCATCTGACGTTCAATTTACGATCAGAATTCATAGTGTGGGGTTTAGACTGCAAGGTGAACGAGTGATTTTGGAACTGCTCAGGATGTATGTCAATAACTAGATTTATTTTAATTCCACACATCACGCCACATATTCTCAGGAACAGATTTTCGCATATTCATTCCGTACTACAACAGCTTTGCCCATCTATCACAGCCCACTTTTAACATGCACGTCCTTTAGTCCTAGTAAATTTTAATCTAGCATTTCTGATATATACACGCTTATCGTACACGCAACTGCATGTGAACGCCTACATACGAGAACAAAATACATGGGACTCAGCACAGTTGGATTCACTTTTAAAAAAAGCGGATTGCTACGGTGCAGTGAGTTTTTAGGACGAGGAGGAACAGGTTCGTGTTATTAGTTACTTTCGGTTCGTCACAAACAGAAATTGCATTTTATCGCTTAACTGCCCACAATTTGAAGGCTTTTCTTATAAGCGGTTTATAAAGTGTCGAGCGCCAATTTTGCCCACATCGATGTACAGATTTGTAAATCTTAGCTAGTTAGATACAGAAATAAGTATAATGTCATGTGGTGCAGCATATACACTCAAAATATATTAAGTGGTTTCCAATTTTTGGCTCTAAGGGTGTACGTGGAAATTTTTAAAACAGAAACGCTGTTCTATTTTTAATTTTCCTTCTAATCGGCACACAAAACAGGACTTCCAAAGTGTGTTTTAAAAGATTATCTACCTTGACACTCAACTTGGCACATATTGTCTTACGCTTAACAAAAATTCCTGCTGGAAATCATTTAGAAAACATCAAAATCTCAGTAGCAAGTAGTCAAGAGTTTTTTAACTTAGCTTACTACCTGTTCACTTCTCTCACTGAATGACTCTTTATGCTAAATTGATCCACTAACAGACATTTCATCATCTATCAAACATGTCCCGTTATCTGTTCATGCTACCCCTTGCCATTTTCGAATTAACACCTTCAGAGAAATAACATTTTTGTAAATATCCTGATCTAATTATTTTTTTCTTGCTCTGGAGTTAGCCAACGGTCGTAGACAATTCTGATTCGGTAAGTTAGACCCTACTTTTGAAGACATATATTCAGATGATTGGATGTTGACACTAGTGAGTTATTTGATCAGACATAAACTTCTACTTATGTATGGAATTGTTACTACTGTTATTCAGTGGAGAGCAAAAAGGGTTACACAAAATCGTCATTGTAACCACTGATCCATATCATGCGAGCTAGTTAAAAGGCATCTCAAACGATCATACTACACCAAGCTAATCTGAATGTAAGTCGGCTGATCGATATAATTAAGAGCTGAGTAAACCTCCGTATAAACTTTACTTTATGTTTGACGGTAAATCTGACAGTATGACAATAGCCGCCATATACATAAACAAGATTTACATAGTCATCGTTTTACATTGTTCATCCTTGCTTGGATACATATTTTCGTGTTAATTTTTCTCCACTTGGAACGCAAAATCGTGTGTTCGCCATAAATCATAATAATGATAGACTGATAACCTGTTTTACAGAATTGTTGTGGATCGTCAAACCCAGCGGTGACTAATCCATTTTCAAGATAATGATGTTTTTCTATAAATAACCTTTTTATTTTAATTTCAGTAACACCGTTTCGGTTGAGGCTGTCGAATACCACAATGAAGTGACTGCTGAGGTTATTACTGACATTGATGGGATTTCCTAATTAACCCAGCACTGATGTCAAATGTGGTTAAAACAGACTGAGTATTTAACACTTGAGAACACCTTGTGATATATACGTATTTAATAATAACAAACTAGACAGTAAAAGTTAAAACATCTCAATCAGGATTTTCTCAGATTAGTAAATGCATATATCCCAACCAGTGATCGATGAACCTCGATACAAACAAACTATGTGATCGTTAAAGTAACCTCGAGAGTAGCATAGAAAAGCACGGCTCAAATTTTCAAAAAGAGATCGAAATCACTGCAGGTTGTTAATAAAATGAAACGTGTCCCTCAAATCAAATGATGCAGCTAATGAGAATTGGTGGTGCAGGTGGCTATGTTGTCGATAGATAAAATGTACTACCAGTACAATTAGAGTAACTCATCCACGGGGTAACCCGGTTGTGAAAATTCGAGATGGCCTGTCTAAATTTTCCTTGCATAATATAAATATTGTTGAAACATTTTAAAACGTTTACATGCATGCAGATGACTCTATGAACGTTCGTCGTTTGCTCTTTGCGAAGTAGAGCTAGGCCATGTACATTACCAAAATTGAAGAACATTAATCTAGGCAAATAATTGAAAAACTCGTCACAAAATTTGATTTGATTCAGCCGTCCAACATAAACAGTGATGGTGGAGGATATGGCCAGTTTCATTCACCTAAATGGCCGTATGTTAAAAGCAATCCGTTGAAAATTACACTTCAGGAGAACCAACATTTTCCTAGTGGACTAGTCATGAGCTACCTAATCCAATGAGCAAGTGGTCTTCAAAACGCTTTCGAGATCATCTTTGCCTTACAACAAAACCTTGAAAATTCATGAAAACATCAAGGATTTAAAACAATGAATGGGCTTGTAGTAAAAAGTAAAAAAAGCATCATACGCCGATTTATAATACATTAAAATTCATTTAAGGTCGGAAAAATTCACTGCCAACTTTCCTGGTTCCCAGGGAATAAGGGATACAACAAAATCCACTTCATTTGTTTCCCAGCGAACCTAGTGAAGTTCTGTCACTTTTCTGCATACTACTCTCCCTTTGCTATAATAGAGTAACCGTTTTTCTTTGGCATCCTTTCGGCTTCTGTAACATTTGTATTGTTCAATTTTCTTGCTCATTTATTACTGGATCACCCTCGGTGCCACCTTATGAACAATATCCGTTCAAGCAAGGAGGCTTCGTTATGCAATCTAATCTTTTGTCTAGTAACAAAGTGTATGCCATAATTCAAATTTTCTTCCAATATACTCAAAGACTGTATGCTCAAAAACATGACTTCGTCATGAAGTTATAACATGGAACTTGAAGAATATTTAGCCCACTAAATAGCATCAGGTATATTTGCGTGAGATACGTATAAGCTCTCTTCTGGTAGCTTGTTTTCATGAATTTTATTTTCTTTAAAACGTAAAATGAACTGCTTGATCACGTAAATATGATACAAATACCTTAACTGGTTGTAAGAATCCACTCAAACAGCCGTAGCTGGGAAGTTTTTATTCGAATGGCTCGACGTGACTAACCTGTGAGTTGTATGTAAGCAATCAGAAACAATCAAAAACAAAAAGAAAGTTCCGGCAGTAAACAAGGAATTAAGTCGACCGATCATTGGTCCAGTACGGTCTGTTCTCAGCAGAGAGGTTCGTCGCAAAAACGGAGTGCGTGGACATTTCTGAGGTTCTGATGGTGTTTTATCCATATTCTGATATCTCAGTGGAGGTTGTACCGTTTGTTTAAAATGTGATTAATGCAGGAAGATAGTCTTGTAAATTGTTATCTTTTGGATAGAAAACAGTGTATATAACAAATCGCTTTACGGTTTTATTTGAACATTATGAATTCAGTGGTAAGTGGTGTACGTCATGAACTTCCGCTCACGGAAAACCTTGGGTTACTGTTTTGTATAAAAGCTATCACTGAGTATTTAGAGATGGCTTGAGTTATATTCAAGATGGAGAACGGAAGACATTAGATGGTTGTAGACGCAGCATCAAAATCAGAATGAATAAACGCGTATTCTTAAGGAATACATGTATGCCACTGCAAAGGTGTGTTCTGTCCCGTCCGCACTAATCAATCAGGGAACGCGAACAAACTATCCCTCAGAAAGTATCATAATGGCAGTCATTACAGATATCCATTAGACCACGATCTTGCTGCAGCTGTCGCCCTGAAACTCGAAGATTTTCACCTACAAACTGACATCCAGACTGTCAAAGCGATACATATTGGTCGTGGCGTCAGGTCACTAACGCTTAATACTGCTGAGGAGACAGACTTTTTAACAAAAATCAACTATTTGGCTGACAGTCGCTGAGCAGGGCGTCACCGGAAAATCCACTACAAAACATACTAATTTCGCCGTCGTTTGTACTTCAACTGCCGTGAGGGAGTTGATCTGATAGAACCATTACGGACACCGAGGGCAAATAGTATATTCCTGTGATTATGGATTCTCACCAACCGATGTGAGATCTTTCCGAAGCCAAATCAGGAAACCTCTATGAAATTTTTGTACGTTAACGAATGGATCACTCATTTCGGTGCGTCTCTTGTGCTACCCTCTGATCAACGCGCTGCGTTTGAAAGTCGCCTCCTAAAGGAAGTATGCCGTATGTTACGTTTTCACAAAACGTGCCTATCACTCTCAGAAAAACGGCCTGATCGAACAAATATTCGTACTGCTATGACACGTATGTGCACTTATATCGAACGGCATCAGTCGGACAGATGGGATGAAATCCCACCTATCTGTTCTAGTAGAAGTAATTTCGGAAGAAGTAACCACAACACTCAATATATTGCACTGGTGTTTAAGTGGTTAATAGCTAAATACAGTCTCTCAAACATGTGACAAAGGATGAAGATGGTGGCAGACATTTCCTAGATTAATGCTGGCATGATCGTATCAACTTTTCTCTGAGTGTTATTTAGGTCAACTATGTGTTTCAATAAAAATGCATTCCTTGATTACAAAGGTCCGCTCAGATATGTTCCTAGTACTTTCTGTGTTTCAATAAGCTTGTACGCTTGCACATGCTGGAGGAACTTTGTTTTGATTGAGCTGATACTCTAAGTTAATTGCAGCTTTTGCATTCCAGTGGGCTTCTGAAACAACTTTTCCCAAAACAAAGCAGTAAAATTGTGTTTTGTCCTCGTTACAGCTCGTCAGTAGTGCATAACCTTTACACGGCTGATATTTGTGCTCCGGGAACGCGTCAACTAGGCAACCGTATTGCTAATTACACCACCGTGTTCGCGTAGGTATGACTGAATTGTCGTATGCAACTTCTCAGCCAAGCTCGGTGTGATTAATATCCGGGCTATCCTACTGCCTTCAGAATAGACATTAACTGTCCCGTTACCTCCAATCAACTTAAGGTTTGAACTTGCTTCAAATTTTAATTCAAAGAAGCTGTCAATTTCATTGGCAGTAATACGATTATTAGATCTTGCAAGTTAAACGATCACAACTGATCGTAGATGCCACATTTCCATCAATCGATGTTATGTTTCAAATCATGGTGGCGAACAAATACCATAAATATCGCTACGTATTCTGTTTTGCGATGAAATGAAGTTAAGCTTATACGGCTACATACATTGACTACAATTTTGCACGTAACATTATGCCTCTATTTCACTGTGTGATCCGGTGATCCGCACACTCTCATTCATTGTAGGGATAGCATATGAAAATCTCTCTTGAGAACCTTTTTACCTCCCGACATGGCAATCACTTAATGGAACATGGCGTCATAACAATACCGATCATATGAAGAAAATTAAATTTACTATAATCATTTGACGCTTACTGTGAACAACTGACGTTACCGACAGCATCCTATGTTAACTCATTTAAGTTACCCATGGAGACTCGTGAACTTCGGTCGAATATTGCGAGCCTGCTTAGTGATCATAACTAGTAAGCAACACAGATACCTAAACGATAAGTTAGGGTTCGATAATCGAGACGTAGTTTCACTGGGCGCAAGTAGAAAAGTAGAAAACGATAAGATCAACCTGACACACTTGGCAGGATTCACAACTATGCATTGCAACCGTTGATATGTATCAGCTGCCAAGCATTTTTGTTACATCAAAGGGCTCAAATTTTAATTCGCCACAAGAATTTTTTGTGGCGAACGGATCTATGCGCAAAGATGGTTTGTTTGTTTGTTATGTCAAACCGTTTTACCAGACAAAAAATTTACCCAGAAGTAATAGAACAGTTTGGGACCGAAGACACGTTCCTCCATTGTGACCACTGTGATCTAACGTTGTTCGTTATAGTTAAGCTAGTCTGCCATACCACGTTCAAGATATATCTGTGCCTTCAATAATCACAGTTTCTTCCAGGTATACCCTTCTGTTAAAATGCACGTTGCCTGCGATACCTGGCGCTCATCATCAGCGTCATCATCACAACAGCCATGAACCTCACCAGCAGACACTGTGAACCGGCCGCCACCCACCTCAACAGTGACGTGGGATAGCTTAGAAGAATAAAACGTTACTAAGAAGGTTGAAACTTAGCAAAGCAAGACTAAGAGGGATGACTACAAATGGCGTTAATCTAGGTGCGCCATTGACCGTGATACACCGACATCTCAGACAGCCTTTCTAACCAACTTTTTAATTGATCACGAGGGCCCCAGCCAGACAGGTGACACATATCCACCTTGCTAAATGGAACAGTCAGGTTCTTCATATGTCGCCAACATGTTGTTGTTTGACTGTCACAAGATTTCATCCCACTTTTTGTGATCTATGCTTACAATAACCGGTGCGGTAAACGCTCAGCCGACATGCAGAGTACATGACCCAACCATCGTAGGCGGAGCAACGTGATTAGTTGACCACTTGATCGCGCTTCCCGAGCGTTCAGGAATACGCGTTATACCATCATTATGAACCAAAGTTTACTTCTTACACGGTTAAACCCATAAAGCAACAAGATATTTGCCAAGTGATAAATTAACAAACATACACTATTCGGATAAATCCTACTCACAAAACAAAACCTGCTATCCTTCGTTCCATTTTATAACGAGACTTGGGATGGTTTACATTTCAAGTTCAAATGATTGCGTGCCAAATAAACAACAGTGATGCCTGAGATAACAGCAAACAATTTTATTTGCATTACATTCATACGCTTGGCATTGGCCACGCACTCACTGGACACTAATGGTCATTTTAATTTTGAACATGTTATCACTCTAGCATACGGCTTTCGCTTGACAGGGTTCATTGATACCCGTCGATCTGCAAGTGTAAGCTGCATACCTCTTGTGGGGTTTCCACCTTCGGATTGCATCTAACTTTCTTCTTTAAGGCTTACCAAGACATTACTTATTGTGTCAACTTGACGTGGTGGTCAGGCCTTTGCACTGCACTAATCCAGAGAGTTTTAATTATGGCATGACCATACCAGACAGGCTCAAGTAGAACAGTTGGATGGAAGGAAGTTGCAATCACACGGTAGTATGCCACACTAGTGACCGCGTATGAGTTCTTCGGTGTTGAGTTACGATCCCATGAGCATACAACGGGAATTCCGTTATACGTGTGACACTGTTCTTTAGCGGTTACGGATGAAGAGGGATTAGAAAATATATTTCCAGACAAAGATCACTCCGGACAATCAGAGGGTGACCATGCCTGCGGGTGCATCATCAGAAGATGCCGAAGGAACTTTAACCCCATTCAAAATTCTAATGTAGCACCGCTCAGAATCAGCAGCACTGTCTAGCCAAGCCACTCGCTATCAAATGAGTCGGACTGTTCATTTCCTGATTCCAAGTGGGGTTTCCTAAAGAACTTTATCTCCCGTTGCCTTACAGGTCAGAAGTTTGAGTCGGAGACACCAAAGGTGGAGTTCCCATGAAAACTTCCATAATCTATTGTCTCGTATATCGGACTTTCGAGTATAAAACCCGAGATAGGTTCGCTCAACTTGAACCCCTTTTGCAGCGTAAACGACCAAAAGGCACCAGGTGTTCTTGTTTTCCGCTTTTCTGTTGATTTCCCTTGATTCAAATCAAAATACCGGGTAAGCGTTCGCACTATCTTCGACCGCACCCTTCGAAAACAGGTCAGCACACAGATGTAGTGAGGGCCCTCTCGAACTTCGAACTTGATATCTGCTGTGTCTCTGGGACGCGTCTTTACAATCTTTCAACTGGCCGTCTGTGTGCCGTTGGACTGAGCATTCTAGTTGGCGTCAGTCGACACGGACCGGAAAACGTTGATCATTTGTCATACTTAAATACACTCTGACAGATAACAGTTCAGGTCCTGTCAAGACCATCTACCACGATGCCTCCTATACATAGTAAGCAATCGGGCATCGTTGTGCTTCTTGGTGGCATTAACGCAAAACTCGCTCGTATTACTACTGGGAAGAAGCGACCGGGTGGTTTATTAGATGTTCTTGTGCGACGCACTAGCTGTGACGACCGATCACTATAATTATGCACACCCCAAGGGCTCTATATATCGAAGTGTGCATCTTAGCACTAACAACGTTAATACATGACGTGCAGACCGCCCCACGCAACTCAGCTATAAACGCAAATCGATCACGTAGCTATCACATATCTGTGGTGCCACTCCATTAAAGATTGTCGTTTCGTTTGAAGTAGCCACTCTGACCCATATCATACCGTTGCTCGTGTCATTGGGGACGAGCACCCCGAAGAACAGTCCAACTGGCCTTGGCCAGTTCACTCAGTTTTGGATTAGGGGGATTGTGCTGCAATTTATAACAATAGAAACGTTCTTCTGTTCGAGCTCAAAGTACTGAAATGTAAATCATCACGATTTTTGTCTGAACTAACAACTTAGTTTTGTTCTGCACGAGAGAATGAAAAGGTGCCTCACGGCTAATGTGTATCAATAACCATTCCCATGTTCAATAAAAATTTCAACGACGCCCTGTGACTAGTGAAGTTAGTATACTCGTTTGTATCGCATCCAAGCTGTACATCAGTCACGTAATGCAGGGCAGCTGAAACACGGAGGGAACCATGTAAGAGAAAGACAAGGATGTTTTTCGGTGTGGGCGCGGGTGTACCGATCATGCCCTCACATTGTGCCAGATGTCGGTGCATTGACACTACTTCTCATCTAAAGTTCGTGATGCTTTTGGACCCAATGGAAAGCTTCTGACTCACTTGCCCGACACGTTCTCTAGAGCTACCTCCACGTAGTTATATCAACTTGTTGAAATCACTGATTGCAGAGATCGCATTTATGGGCAGTTGTCTGGAGCGTTTTCCACGTCCTGTGGCGATCAGTGGGAGTATTCGATCTCCCTATGCTTTGCAACGTTGTGGTTGATCATAGTCTTTTAGAGATTCCTATGATTTCGAAAAAGAAGTTCTACCAAGTGGTAGGCTGACTGATATTGAGTGTATGGGCTACGCTGTACCATTCAGATCGTCCACAGAAAACACGCAGACCAAACTGAATTGGTAACATGCTGTGGCTGGTGTCTATAGCATGCATGTAAAATGATATTATCAGATTGAGTTAATACTGACCCTGTCTTTGTTTCCGCCGACAGGTCGCGGGAAACTGTCGATCATTTCACTTACATTGGTAATATCAACTCGTCAGGCGGTAGTGTTGTCAACGAGGCAGCTAAGAGGATAGCGAAAATAATGCATTATTTAACCTCTATCATTTACGGCGTCTGAAAAACGTTCACTCTCAAGATAAAAGCAGAATCGTGCAAAATCCTTAGCGTGATTCAGAAAAATACAGTGTTACCAACAATTTCGTTTCAGGTTATTTATCATCATGCCAAATACATCACAATTTATATCACAAACTGTACTGAAACGGTATCATTAAGGACAAACGAAGAACGGTTGGCTAATGATTGGCAACCTCATTCAAATTTTCTCCATTTACCCACTTAATGATCCCCTGCAAAATTGCGACATGAATGTGATACATTTAACCTCACGCTGAATATCTGAGAAAACAAACTTTACTGTGCATATGTTTACTCAGTTCTGCTCTGCAGATCAGAGATTTGGACAGTTCGTGCAGAAGAGGAATACAGACTCTCAGTAACCAATCACCGTTGTCTCCGGTAGGTCAACCATGGCTGACTAAGCGATCAACGCAACAATCCGTCGGCGCATATTTGGTGATTATTCTAGTTCACGATGAAAAGTCGAACTAGTGAAAATTCAAAACCCTCGGTGATTTCACCACGTAATCCGTATGCCAACAGAGTATCTATCGCACTGCACATTGTTCGGTTAGACTGTTGATGATGGAAATAAATCGCAAGGTGACCAGACGATGTTGTGGTCAGGAACTTTGAAATCCTCGGCCGTCCCGCTAAACAAAGTAAGTAGATGCTAACTGCCTGATTGGGGGGTTCGTGATTATTCACATGGCTAGTCAGAAACACTCTCCGACATGATGTTATGTCGCAATCTGTGGCAAGTCTATATCCGCAAAATTGTGGACTCTTCTTTTCCGTGAAACTGAATTATTTCCAATCATTCTTTCTGTACACAATAATTTACCGTGTTACTTGGGTGACCATTCTCATGGCCAGCAGATAGCCTAGCTAAAGCATCCATGAGTACGGCTTAAATTTAACAATGCTCAAGCTGATAATGATTGCGCGTACGAAGGAGATGTAGAAATATAGGGTCAGGAACTTGCATGGTTGGAGGGAATAACCGAATCTATAGACAAATTGCAAAAGTACATTTAAACAACCCTTGGATAAAAGAGACTTCTACCACCCGCAACTGACTGGAAAAGATTTTATGAACTCAATTTCTGGTCAGTAGTAAAAAACTTTTGTTTCACATACGTTAAGCGCCATACATTTTGGCGGGGTGCTCCAATGTCTTTAGGCTTTCCAGCAAATCGCTGTCAAAATGGATTTATGTGTTTGAGTTTTTTTCTCATTAGATCTAGCCAGTAGTGCATATAGTTGCTATAAATGAGATTTGAACTCGGGCTACTTTTGTTTGAGGTAGCCGTGTTGGACACTGCGTCATCACTCTCAAGATAAACACGACTAAATTATCATATTGGCAAGTCCAAACAAGAGCAAAACTCGAATGTACCACTACTTTAAAATGGTAGACTGAAACGACACATTCTCATTTCAAATTTGCATGCTACATAAGGTATAAAGAATATAACAGTTGTTGCATGTAAGTTTGAGGCGTAATCTTCGCTGGAATGAAGAACACCTCGTTGGCTATTGACAGCGCAATCTCGTAACAGACAGGTATCAGCGTTAATCCAATCCAATGGGCTGTTATAGGTCCACGAGTAAAATCCTGCTTTCTCTTCCTGCTGCATATAACTAAGTACCAAAATCCAACTAAAATTAGATCAACATGCAGTTTGTTAGACAACAGGAGCGGAGCCAAAGGTAACTGGTACTAACTGACGCTGTGCTAATGTAATTCGTCAGCTCACAACTACCGCAAGATCATGTGTGAATTCCAGTCAACGCAAGTGAGTTGGTTTATGTTTTGCATCCTGTATATGTAAAAATAGCGGTAGTTTTTGCACTTAACTCAGATATTTTTTTACATATCAACTATATCATCAAACATATCAGGTTGTTTATGATAGACAATAATTTAGTCAGTAAATTAATCCGGACGCAAGATTAACGAACTGCAGGGGCTACGGTGACTTCGAATAACTGATTTCGGTAGAATGAGAACATGCGGCGATAAGGACAGGAAAAGAGTCGATATGTTCAGTTTGACAAACCGATTTCAGAGTGAGATTTTGAGAATGAAAAAAACTGAAGACGTTCAACATGTAAACGGGATTAGCGAGTCGTTTTAGCGGTTACCTCCACCAGGTACCGATGTAAGCTAGTGAAATCTATTCAAAACCGGCTGTCGAGTATATTATAGGTAAAAACAGCCATTTCTGTGTAAGTCAGATTTAGTCATCAAGATTTCACTGGCCGCTGCAAAATGATGTTCCAGTGGTGCTCCAAACCATCGCCTGATTACCTAGGCCTATTCCGGATAACCTTACGACCAGCGCTTGACAAGCGTTTGGCGACGGATGAAATCCTAAGCACTACCTATTATTCAGGATAAGTTGTGAATGATATTGTAGACCGCCTACTATGTGCGCTCATTCCGTTGTTCAGATCCTGTGTTTTGCTTCTACTGTAAAACTGTTAGCATGCAACACATTACATTACATTTGCCACTAGTTCTCTCAAATCGTAGCGAATTTGTTAGTTATGACAAATCGAATGAAGTATTGCCTCTTTTAAAAACCGTGTTGATGCCAAGAATATTCAAACACCTCGAGAATAGCATCAGTCCCTCCTTCCCCATGTGGACTAGCAGATGCGTATTCTTCTCCACTTAAACCGCTATCGATGGGATGCGGATTCTCAAACCGTTATATGGATGGTCTTCACCAAATGGCTTAGCCAGCTCGCCTTCATGTGTTAACATCCAGTCAACTGTATAACATAACTAAGACCATACGAGCGCAAAGTAAACGCTTCTTTGTATACTCACCTAATCTGTTTCAGATGTAAGCAGCATACAGGCTAAACATCACCTCCATTTATGCAATACTTCACGTGTCTAATTATAAAGCGACTACTCAAGCAGTTTCGAATAAGGGACCTCAGTTGTTCAGCGCCTGAGAAAGCATGATTTTTGCTAGTGGGTAAAAACTCTTTCAGTCTTCACACAAGATCACAAACAATTGTAGCCAAAAGTCAAGGATAAGGTCTTCATCAAATTATTTTTATACCGTCGTATTTCCCATTAGGACAAATTATGATATATCACGCCTAATGTGAAGTCTGTGTTAGAAACTATAAGCTTAATCTACGCAGCCGGACAAATTAGTATGAAAGGTAGAGACAATTGTACAGACGCTAGCTTTAATTATGACACCAGTTGTGATTAGTGGGTGATTCTGTTGATCTGTTTACCAGTGAGTGGTTTTTCTCACTCCAGCTAATTGCACCTGTCACTGTGACAATAAGCAAATAAAGTTTAGGTCGAGATCACGTCAAAACTCAGTCGGCAAAAGGATAGCTATTTATATGTAAAAAACATCTTTAACGAGGCTCCGGACTATTCACCTTAAAAATCCGACCCGGTAACCCTGTTCCCTGTATCAACAGTAAACACTGATAATGTTTATTGGTGTTTTATATTTTTGAATTAAAAGTATTAGGCGAGTGACACAATTTTTAAAGTAGCACTCAATCTGTCATCCAAATGGTGTACTTCAGATTGTTGGTTTACTGTCTAGGCCAATGAAATGTGTGGATTAACCTTCTGGCCATTGTAGTCAACGCATTATGAAGGGTGGTTTATCTCGTCGAACGTTTGCTTTGGTAAGTTCAAGTTTCGGCATTATGTAACTTGATAAATTTTCCTCATTGTACTACTAATAAGCATACAACCAGGAGAAACATGAAACCTCAAAGCAATCGGTCAGTAGTAAAATTTGGTTATATAAATTAAAGTGGAAAAGCAGACGAGACTGAACGCTTTTAATTTCTCGAAACATTGGTTTTTGGCAAACAATCAATCGAACGAAATTGTGCCATTAAACATCATATCTAAAAATGAAATATTCCGCACTAATCGTATAGTATACATGCACTGAATTCTTGTCTCCATAAATTAAGACACACCTCTTGGTTTTCAAACTACGTTTTTCATTTTCTTTAGACTTCCTCTCAGTAATCTAATATTTGGCTTTTTATTTGAGCAAAGAAGGTTGTTAAAATATGCTTATCTAGCTCTCGCTTTTTTGAGTTTATAACCTAGTTTCCAATTGTATTTCAAACCGTTTAAATCATCGCTTTCAATTTGTGGCGAGAAAACATATATAGGGGGGTCTTACTGTGAAACAGAATGGCCCGATAGAGACGGGTTGGCAGGGCAACAGAAGGTATGGCAACATTGGAAGTTCTGCGTAATTATCCCCATATTCTGAGGAAAATCTAGCAATTTATCCACAGCTTTTAGGCCTCTGTTCAACAGAACGAATATATATATATGAACAAGCGAAGACAGACAACAGACGAACACGATGAGAGGCAGAGTAATCACATCCCAACACATTTATTTTTTGATAACGGATCCTAGCGTGGATTTGAAACGTCACAATAAATCGTTCACTACTCAGTGTTTGCCCTTCTAATACGTTCCGTTGACCAAAATGCCTGAAAGATATGGATAAATCGCTAATTTACTATCATGCACAGAAACACACACGTATTAAGTATATCAAAGTCAGACTAATTGCAGAATTTGTGCGCTATGCATACGCATCTGGAAGGCAACATACTGGCCTGCCAGCTGTGGCAATCCATTCCATATAATCTCGCTAGGCAGTTCTTACATAACCGAAACACATATATAACAGGCAGTTGTTACTATTTTTCTCACCGGTGATGTACAACTTGAAATGTATGAGCACCGTCAGCGTACGTCCCCTACAAAGGTTGCTCGTTCTCAGTAGTTCTGTGGTTTAATCATAGACTCCTATTGAGCTAGCTAGTATGCAGACCACTAGTAATAACCGTCACAGTGAGCAACTCGCCTATTCATCTTCGCGAAATGTGTGACCGCTGACTTTAAGAACAAGCTGTGCGACTTGTGCCAGTGTGCAGGATTAGGTTACAATATCTCTGGATCGCGCGTCGAAAATGTTGTTTAGTGAACGGCGGTTGTTGTTCATTCGGTATTCTTTTATCTAAACATCGAACAAAACTTCAATTTTCTGCCACGGAAACCCGGTAAGTTCAGTTAATCTACTTGATGAGTACTTAAGAGAACTCGAGTTCGTCATCAAGGGGGATGGACAGTCATCAATCCGGATCACTTGCAACAGCATCATTTTTCAATGATTCATTATAGGTTCCTGTATGCAGTAACCTCTATCCAGAATTACCCAACATCATCAAATCTCCAATGCCACTTCACACCGACGACACCTAAACCTAGTGAGTTGTAAAATATCCGGAGAATTCGAAGACTATACAGAAAGAGCTCAATTGTTTGAAGAAATGGTTCATAGGAAATGACTTATCGTTTACTGTTCGTAACTGCGATGACCTCTGTGTTCACGATTAAGCTTAATCTAACAATGCCAATACTAGACCTTTCATGTCAGAATGCAAACGAGACCTACAGACAGTAGTAAAAAACATTGTAAATCTCTTCAGAAACTGCGCCACACTTAATGAAATAAAGCAGGATTGTGCACTTTTTTGAAGAATTTATTGCACTTTCCACGTTGAACTTCTCTTCAATGTGCATGATTGTATAATCTGCCTACACCTGCCGACGAAACTACAGTCCTACTATCTTTGTCTCAAAAGAAATTTGGTACTTAATGCAAGTGTTCAAAGAGGGACCACTTGGCAAATTACGAGGTTGGGGAAAATTTACCAGGGATTTGTGTACTACAAACACGGTAGGGGGGACCTCATTTTCCCTCATAGAGTCCTCCACTTCTCAGGAGGTCCGCTGACAAAGTTCTCTGAACCAAACAAAGTCGAAAACCTAGGGGGTCAGTTGCCGAAACTAGATTACATAATGGATAGGCAACCATGTGAACTCAACTGTTTGTCTGTTTTACTGAAACACACTCCACAACTCTGAGGTTGCGACTCATTTAAGTGAGAGTTTTGGACTTTTTCCGGCTCTAAGAAAACTTGGTCGACAAGATTTACTATGAATTTCCTGGTAACTTCACTAGCCCACTCTCGCAATTCATTGAAGGTGTATATGTGAATGAACTGTTTTAGCATCCGTTATTGCTGGTTGGCGTTACGACTGTGTACCAATGGCGTTATTAGTGTTCTTTTTGTTCATTCCCGTTCGATTTTTTACTTCAGTCGATAAACCATCCAACGCAAATTTATCCCGACCAAAAAAAAGATAGAAACATAAAAGCAAAAAATTTTCTGCAGCCTGAAAGACATGAACATATGGACCTATCTTAAATTTTCCAATGGATACTTCAGAACTGCATTTAAAAGTTAACATTGCTTCATTCAACCGATTCACCGTATTCATCATTGAAAACGCCAGACTGCACTGGGCATCACAGTGAATGGGTTTTAAGTTGTTACTGATCACTTTATCATTGATGTAGTGAATACGAAGATGGAGGGGTAATGACAACGTAATCATGAAGCAAAACAACATTAGGCTGAAAATCATTTGACCATCAATGTAAATGTTCGTCAGCAATGCAATAAATCTGATCACTACTTGTTACTCAGGTCAGATTAGAAGGAACGCCATTTTTCTATCAGAGGGACGATATACACACGGAACAACGTCAAGCAAGATTCAGACTGCACGATAGGTTTGAATCCGATAATGGGTATACATTTATGGTGACAACACGATCATTTATTCTACGCTTCTCCCATTACGTGTGCTACTACGAAGTAGACCATATAAGAATCTTTCAAACGTAAATGTCAAGCTAACAAAAAGGCTTATAACAGCGTCAGTGATAGAAAAAGGAATGACCACGTTCAGCTTTACATAGCTGAAGCAACACCCCTCTTGGCCCAAGCTTTAACATTCAAATGGGCTTTCCAACTAACCCATTCCAAAGAGAGGTGCCAGACGCGAGTTCTGATAAACCCTATCAGTCGCTCGTTACCTAGTTACGACCGGAAATCGAACTCGGGCCTTGTTTAGTAGATGCATCTCAAGTAACCAACACGCCATTGACTTCTCAAACAGCATTATCAAAGTATTACATCTAAACTCTCAGACGTTTCATCCTTTGTGTAATGTACTGGTTCCTGGATTACTTCGAACGGAGATACAGTGACAATAAGATGAGGCAAAATCTAACTTATCTGTCAAGTTGAAACTGGAGAATTCGTTAACCTAACTGAACACTATCCACAAGTTCGTGTGATCGAAGGTTAAACATGAAGATTTATTCCCCACTAATTTGATATTGACAACGTAGCAGACAACAAGTTTCACTTGTCGAAACGTGAGCCGGAGTCAAAATCCTGGTCGTGACGCGGAAGCTTAGAACAGAGAAAATACGATAAGGGTTACTCTCATTAGGCTTGTTGGTTAGAAAGGGCAATCTACGGTCAATAGTGAGCAGTGTTTGAAGTGTGGGCAGCTAAACCCGGTAATAAATATCACAAACGCATGCAGTACTTTGAGCTTCACTACCGCTTTATCCTAGTTGGCAAACAGTTACTGCACTAAGTACGGAAAATTCTTGTTAACCTACCGACTAACCGGAGTTTTATGGGATTCAGACAATGTTCAGATAACGGAGAGGTGAGAATGTTTATGTACATGTAAATCTAAGATGGACTGTTTAAAAACAAAGCACAACCTGGAAAATTGTTTATGTTTTGAATGGTCAGTTGTAGGACAATGATCAGAATGCAAATCCTACCATTGCCTATCAAGCTTAAAACAATTAAACTACAACCTATAGCAGTCACCAATTGGTTACCATCAACAGTAAATGATCAAGTTCATTTCATGAAACCACAGTGATACTGCGGTCCAGTTTTCTGAATATTCCGTTAGTTGTGCCGCAAATGTGCCAGATCGGCCACATCTTAACATTAAGAGAGCGCTCTATACAAGTCAGTCGGTCCATTTAATGTTATACTTTACTGAGTAAACTCCAGAAGTGTGATTTTTGCCAGATGAGCAATTTTCTTACAAAATGTTGGTATTGACAAAGTATTCTACACACCAAAAAATTAAGTCATCTGTAATATACTGACAGCACGGTGAAACTGCTCAAACGTGCAAAACCTATCTGTATAGGATGGAAAACGCAGTACCGTGACGCGTCTTTTATCGCAACATTGTCCATTTTCAGTAAGTGTAATGTCATTCAGAAAGTAAAACGACAAGCTTGGATACTTAGTTTTGAATGGGACACACTAGATAAATGAACATAACTACCAAACGGTCCGAATAAAGCCGCCCTAAAGCATGTTTGGTAATCCAACTACCACGTTGAATTTCTTGGTCACTGACCCAATTTTAAGGGACGGCATTAGATTATTCGAGACGGCCGTATCAACTATGCACTCGCATGCACATGTACTTGAGCTTTTGGCTCTTAAAACGAATAACATACGACTTTCATCAAAAGCACACGCACAATCCAAGCTAAATAAGAGGTGTATTCTTTCAAAAACAGTAAAAAGTATAACTTTATATAGCATGTTTCCACACTATGCTCACCACTCCTTCATGGTAACTACGAATACAAAAAGCGAATCGTTTTGTTTCCACGTAATTTTATTTAACAAGCTTACACATGTACAATTTTAGCTCTCTGTATCGGCTCTCACTTTTTACCTGTGTTTCATAGGCAGAATTTAACTTATTCATGCGTAACTAAATTAAACGTGATTAACACTGACAAGCGTCAATTTACCTAGGTATTACATGCGACAATCGTCGGTCTAGTTGGTCAGTCATGAGCGGCTTCTTTGTGTAGAGTTCGTAGTTTTTGTTGCCTTTTGACTTGTAACCTATTTTGAAAAGTACATTATTTTCCACATATCTTGTTTTCCGTTGTGCTGGTATAGGTACAGGTTTCACTGCAGGTTGTGTTTGATGGATTGCAGTCAAATGATCTCCATTTACATAAATTTCATCAACTCATTAAAATGTGTTTCGGAATTTGCATACATAGTTGGCGCCAAACAAATTACAGTAAACAGTGCTGGAAACTGTTACCAGGTAAATAAGAACGTAACAAATGTTGTTACAACCAGAGAGTATTGATCACACATGTAGGAGTTAATCAAGTTCCCTTTATTTGAGTTGACCTTATCTGGTCATTATTTATGGTTGTTTTTTCCTACGGTATCCTATAACAACGTATCACCACTTATCAATAAAATCTGCTTCGTCACTAATTCGACTGTCCGAACGTTTTTAAGATTATTGCAGTTTTATGGCTTCCAGTGTAACATTAGAAAGAAAATTGTGTAACATAATCAACAAGTCATATTTAAAGCGTTTTAAATAATTCCATGTAATATCAAAATGTGTTGAACTAGCGTCTTTAACTTAGACTTTTTGGTTAATACGGGTAGCTTTCACAATTGGCTTTACTGAGCCGATAATTACGTGAACAAGAAACGCCAACACCGAACTAATTCAACCGCACGTCTGTCCTGTATATTCCTCATCTTTCAAACAACCAATCGGTATCCACTCACTGACACCGCTTGCCTGTATAACGATACTCGGGGAATTGATTAAATGAGTTTGTTTCAGATGACCTTAGAAGTTCCTCTTATTCAGACAAGTATTAAGGTGTGTGCTACACCAGGTTTGGCTAGACAGTTTACTTTCATTCTGCTATTCCTGCAATAAACATATGGTCCAACAAAAATGTTAAGTATTTTAGCCACTAAAATCCACACGCATAAAATAGGCAATGGATATAGACCTCTCTGAAATGAAGAAAGAACCTACATATTTATGGTTTGTTACTTCGGCAAACTTGATTAGACTATGCATAGAAACGTGGTTTCCAGTTCATTCATTCTGGTTCCAATGGGAAGTAGCTGTTGTTGTTGTTGCAACATATTGATCGTTCGTGCTGAATAAGTGCACGTGCTAATAAGGGTTCGCAACTAGATAGTGAACGGTTCAGTTGATATATTCTTGTCATTAACTGGTATAGATCAATCAGTACTAAATGTAATTAACCAAATAAAGTGAAAATAGTTAAAAAAAATTATGTGGTTAGAGGCTTAAATGAGGTTTTCTCTACAATGAGATTAGTAGAATGTTTACTCAAAATCGGTCATCTAAAAAGATATGAATCAAACCAACTCACGGATGATCACATCAACCGAACAAATAATTGAGACATTTACGTAAAGTAACCTCACACTGTTTTTTTGTGCATTTTCATCCGTAACTAAAACCAGCCAGTTTATTAGAATGCGCATGCCATTTTCAACGAACATACTTAATAACTAAAGCGTTCTTTTGATAACAGCAACAATTTACTGTGAATGCAAAACATGTAGTTTGGTGCAAACAAATGAGGTCGTGATTTGAAAATTGGATATTTTTGAGCTTATATTTTACGATTTTTGCCAATGACACTGCTTTTGAGCGAATATTTTTTAATACCACTCAGTAACACATCGTTAACCAGACAATCAGTATTTTAAATAGATTGCGTTCCCATATGTTAGCACAATAGTATAACCGTTGCTAAGCTCCGCTAACATTATTATACACCTATTTTTGGTTAAGAAAGTAGTCGATAGTATTCTGTTAATATATGAATACCATCGTAAAGTGGTTTAATACCGGTTTCAAGGAAACCAGACATTTTCCATATTTGTCGTATGCCACAATTATTCTCATATTGCTTCTACTTATACCTGCATTCGCTACAAATAGGACGTAATATTAACTACATCACGACCAAGTAGAGTGTCACATCACTCTTTCTAACTTCTTAAAAGACAGTCGTCAAACTGCACAGTCACAAAATAGGAGACACGCTCAGATTACCTTACACCTACTAAAACAATACAAGAGCAGAATTTTGTTGATACAGTTAGCTTCCAAAAGGTAAGTCTAGTCTGTGAGCAAAAAGATAAACAGACAATTGTTGAACACTTTTGGTAGTCTTCAGTCTCATTGTTAGCCTACTTAAATTTCAACCGTGTTGTGTGAATGCAGTTTTTACATGACTTGAATTAGACTGACAGGTGCTAAAGTGAGCACCTGTTCCAGTTGCATATTAAGGGTTTCCTGATAGCAACCTAAAAAGTACAGTAAGTCATCAACGCTCCTGCAAAGACAAATTCATTTAATTTTGCGTCCAGTTTTTAATTTTGTCGCTTGTTACCCCTACACTAGTCTTTGCATGTGAGCCTATTGCTTGGCAGTGTGTGTGATAAAATCATATGTAATTTTACATTCCTGTAACTTTGTTCAAGTATAAGCAGTTTACACCTTACTAACACTCCCCGATACTGTTTATCTTCTCATATCAAAACCCTGGTACATTGTATTATGTCAAATTTCCTTCGAAAACCATGGTGATTATGCTTATTGCATCTCATAGCTCTTATTTCATCGTGCTTTAAGTTTAATATCAAACGGACATTCAACACAGCGGACAGGTTTCAGATATCAAAAAATGAACCAGAGAACACAGCCTCCAGGAATGTCTTACGTGTACGGTTTGTTTAGCTAGGAGTAATTTGATATGATTGAAGATGCATAAAAATTGTGATGGGTATAAATGGCAGAGAGTATTTATTTGAAGCAGACGCACTGCAACGAAACCTAAGAAGTATAGAAATCGGTCGTATCTCACACACAACTTCTGAACAATCATGTGAAGCACCCTCATTATCTACACAAGATGTCATGTTATTTGAAAAGATCGCTTGGTTTTAAGAATATTTTTCGCAACTGAAAGTGCGGTGTGATCTGTGAAACCATATTCCAGAGAAACAGACAGAGAGCCTGTCAGAAGTATGTGAAGCTCTATCTTATACAACATTTTGTACGTGTAAATAAGGTGTTTGTTTTAGGAGAATTTTCATTACTCGTTTGGGACAGCCCATTTTAAGTTTTTCGTATGTCCACCTAGACTTCAGCTTAAGATTGAAACTGAAACAAATTTCAAGCGTAATTTAACCGTTATCTTAATAGACAACCAGAAGCCTACAATTTTTCGTCAAATTTGACTTGGGTTAAACTTAGCGGCCTACTGAAAGATTTATATGGTGACTGTTTTCCAATACCATGAACACGTTAGAATGTACATCCAAAACCAGTGTCTAGTTAGAGCTAAAATCAAAATCTTGCTCTCCACTCGACGTTACGCTCCTCGCCCTATGAACCTAGCAAATAGCGAACATTTTCCCACAGGTTTGGTATTCGCTTATACCAGTCCATTCGTCTGCGTGTAGGCTTAGTGGAATCTACGTTGAACCGAACATCATCCAATGATCGCACGCACTTGTGAGCGGTGTTCTTTGGCGATGGCCTGCTGAAAGTGCATGTGGAATGCTCGCAACTGCGTAATCTGAACCTCATTGCGCATTACAGCACCATGTGAAAAACTGTTTTAGTCCGTTGCAGGATAACAGCAATTGAGCTCATCAAAAGCATGTGACCTAACCATAATACTTTCTAAGTGTCCGGTAATAATAACTGTCACGTTAGACGAGTAACACAGAATGAAGAGGAAAATAAGCAATTATGCCAACAGGCGTTTGATACTGCGCAACAAGAGTTTCAGTTCTCAACTGATCATTATTTGGCTCAACTTGGCCCGATTCGCGGCAACCTAGCAATAACTGACCTCATGTGTATTCCTACTGGGCGACGTAGCTGCGGGTTATTTCGCCTTTATTTTTTGTCATTTGATCCAAATCACTCGTAGACATCATTGTCGTTCACTTTACCATATGGGTGATTCATCGCCGTATGTCAATCAGGCAATCTTTACAACTAAATTTTATCTAGTAGTTTATATCGTCAGAATATCCTGATGACACCTCAGTAGTAAGCACTAGAGCACACACATCACAGTGAGTTCTACAAAGTAAATCGGTCCTACTCGCCGAGTTGCACTCACCTTTTAAAGGTCCCCTAGGACTAAAATGCCTATCCTCAAGCAAAGAAATATATTTACGCTACCTGAAACGTGCCGTCTTATGTGGCAAGTGCTGCAATTGTCATGGTGATTAATTTGTTGTATCTGAGTTCCGGTATTGCCCATCCTGAGACAGATACGCATATTCAAATTACATTTTGCGAGACCATAAAGTCGTTAACTGGCAGAAAAGCTAACCACTGCCATCTGTCAAAAGTAGCGCCGCAATTTCGAATATACCTGAAACTTCTGAACGATACTTTCCTTTAAATCAACAGCAATCCCCGACAATCATTTCAAATTTCTACTTCAATTGAAGTTAATTAAAAGATGAAACGATGGTGAATATCAACGGACAAACACTTAGATTACGCGTTGGTGACTGTTTTAAAAAATCTGTTCGCCGTCAAAAGCACATTGACTAGAGCGTTTATTCATACGGTTAATAGCTAAAATTTATGATTAAATTACCTTACAACAGAAAACGTAGGGGCTGTTCAAAAGCAACATTGACAGATCTGGTCATTACAACTTGCTTGCTTCGTTGTCCAAACATGGTTCGTAAGACTAAAAACGATAAAGATGTCAAATATTTTATTAAATGTATATATGCCAAGAATAACCACTACATAGTAATACGATTGAAGTTTATGGTGAATGTTTCTTTTGATACGCACGTGGATTCAAGTTTCAAGAGTTCAGTAATGGTATTTATTTGGGCAGTAACGAATATTACATTTTTGGTTGCACAGAAACCATTTGGATGGAACAAAATAGTTACCGTGTCCTAGCTCATGAATAAATGGTACTCTAAACGTATGACGTGGTTTATTGTGCTCATTCGTGGTAACTAACAAAACGCTGTAGAGAAACAGATTCCTGTAGCGGTAAGGACATACACCACTGATGATCACTGAGGTGAGCAGATGGCAAAAACTTCCAGTCGACTATGAATTCCGCGATCGCCCCTATGTTACCTATAGCCAGTGTCAGTCAAAAACCTCCATCATTGTTCAGTTTGCAATCTGACTAAACCCAAAACTGAAAGTTCCAACCAGTGAATTCGAAAATAAAATATAACATTATATTGTAAACAAAACGATGCTTAACTTCAGAGGTGAACAAACATTAGTCAGGCTGGTGTTACAGTAGTATAATGTATTGCCTACATTTGAACAGAATTCTGATAACTAACTATCCCGTACCTATTCCCTGCTGCTCTTCCGGGTAACTTGAATCGTTCAGTAAACAAGTCGGACTTGCCATCCCTGTTGTGATTAATAAGGATTTTTATAAAGCAGACAGCTGACGGGTTCAGGAATCCAACCAAGACCAGTTTAACCGTGTAAATTGTGCTTCAACATACTCAAATTCTGGTGTACGTGAGCTACAGATTGAGGTTCTTGTGAGTTCATCGTACGGTTTCTAACGGCAATACTCTCAAATAAACATTTTCCCATAACAAACGGTTTTGCTCCACTGTCTAGAATTTACAAAATATTAATTGTTTTTACTTCGGTGACTAAGAGACAACCGTTCTCAGCTCCACAAATTGGCTTATTGTCATTCGGAAAAAGTATGACAACTGAAATATTGAGGCCATGCCACACATACCTTTTTACTCTGCACGAAACTACAGCTATGAAAGCACTATCACCTAGGGTTTGCTTGAAACGATAACTATTTACACTATACAACCACAAAACTTAGTGCAACACATGTATTAAGTTTTAATCCATCAGCCTTTCGGTTGTTATTACCTTACAAATAACTTAGCGATGCAAAAGCTACTTTTACTAAGCCATTCTGTTTTCCCTTCTGTGTAACTTACTCCGCTTAACTGTTACGTCGCACAATTTGTAGACAATTTTCGGATCTATCTTGTGAGCGATCTGTTCAAAAACAGCATCAGGGGAATACCTTGAAGAAAACCTTGGCACTATTCTATTTACAATCGTTGTTTGGAAACAATACTGTCATCTTTTTAGCACCGACATTTTACCTCGAGGTATAAATATTCCGCGTACAATCAAGAACCAGTTCTCTGAGGACCAGTTTAAAATCTTTGTTCTCTGACTGAATACCATGACTTTGCGACAAACAAAATATTCACACGCTAGAACCAGACGACAAAGAATGTGACGTTAAGCTTGCTGTCGTTAGCACATACGCATCACAGGAATTAATAAATGAGAATATTTTTGTTCATTGAAAACCGTCAAACAAACTGATTCCTGATTTTACTTGAACATTTTCAACGGTAGTGTGGTAATGCCGTTACGAAACAAAAAATAAAATCATAGCTGTCGACCACACACATCCCTATCGCCAGACGTTTCATTCATATAGAATATGATGTGCGAAACAAGGAAATACCAACCACTAACCCGGGGGAGTAAGCATAAAGATAATTTTATACATCTATATTGCGTTAACAACGTAGATAAACTGGCAAAACACTTTCTTGAATACGAGGAAGTTGTTAGAAGGGGGGGAAATAATCATAGACGTTGGTTTGTTCCACAAGTAAGGCGAACGAGAGATGTTTCAGTAGGCGGATGCCCAAAGCAGCCGTGTAGAATAATAATGATGACCTTTAGTTAGAAGACAGCCGATCGCGGAATATCTGCCCATCGGTTGGACTAAAACTAGCACCCTATTATGGGGCAAGGTTTCTGTCAGTCGGACTATGAGGTACAGAATTCACTTTTACTAGATTAAGCCCAAGTATCTCGAGTGATGGTGTGTATGCAGGTGAAAAACACAATATCCGATTGTTCAGAGGACACCAAAAATGTCTAACGTTGTGCGTTCGCCTTAAGAAATTCCGACGAAGTTTTGCTCCACATCTTGCTCTGTTTGATGGAGTCGGCTGTCAAATTTAGTTTAAATAGAAGATATTTATTGTGAATGTCGATTAATTCCAATAATTTTATAATAATGCAAAATCACGTGAGCTTTGTGATATCACAACACCCAATTTGTAATGACTGACACATTCCATGTCATCACTAGTTTCAACTCCTTTCGACCACAAGAATTGGAATGGGTTTTTAAGTATACTTCGAGAACTAACAACAAATTCAGCTCCTTAAAATAAGATGCCTAGCTGCAATCTCCGTCAGACCATCTCAGACCTATCAGTCAAACAAGATCTAAAAACCTTTTATGGTCTTCACCCTAGAATGCGCCATACAGGCGACTCAAAACAAATCGGTTTATTAGTTACTAGTTACTTTGTGTGAAAATATATACATGTATATGTATATATTTGGGTGGATTATGTCTAAGGTCCATACCTCTGACATTTCACAATAAAGTGGAATGTCAAGTGCAGGCTATATTTTTCACTTTTATTATGAGCAGCAAGACTTTTGTTCGATGCATCCAGCAGACAGAAACCCGCATAGGACTTGTCATATAGTATGATGTTTGTAAAATTAATTTCGTTTGTTGGTTCCATTTCACGAGTAATTGCAGAACTGGCTTCATATATTCATGCAGCTGCCAGAATTAAAATTCATCCAACAGAACGATAAACACCTGTCATAGGTCCTCAAGCTATGGATGCTTTGTACAAATTCTGATTGGAAGGACTCATGATAAAACAAACGCTGGGGCGTGTAACATCCGCATCCTACTGATCGTTAGCTAGCCCAAGGGGTCGTTAGTAATCCTTGAACAAGGAGAAAGTAGAGGTTTTAGCGTTAAACTATTCAGTTTAAAGCATTTCAGAAGAACCGAAACAAAACTCAACAAACTTTAGGCAAAGAAACACAAGTTGCTACCAGTAATATTCCAATCCTCTTTGCCACCTAAGCAAATCCATAGGTAGGAATTCAGAAACCAGGAAATTCAAAATCTGCGCCCTGACTTTTACTTTTCAAAAATTTTCTGGGGAGTAATTTTTGATTTCAGAGTCCAGAAAGATAGACATATGCAACAATAATAAAGTTAATAAATTCGGGTTGTGAATAAACCGGGTTGGATTGCCTTCTTTTGGAAGAAGCCTCTGGGAGCTATATTTTCTCGTTATTGCAGTTGTCAATCTTTACCGATTTCTAAACTGCTGCTTAGGTAACCTGACTAGACGATAAAAGTAGTGAACGCAAGTGGATTCCAATTTGAGGATACTTCCACCACCGCAGTGTTCAACCACTACACTCAAAAACTATTTTTGTGGTTTACTTATTACTCACAAAAATTTTAATTTCCATGGATGGTTCACATTTTTAAACCCATCCGATAATTTCAGTGCTGCCGTGCATTCCAGTATAACAGAACAGCTTGATTCCCTAGGTCAAATTGTACATCTTTTTTGGATGTTTGTGACAACCTAAGGGTAGTTGCAGGCGAGTTTTTGACAGCAAAATGTCTCTAGATTTTACAGAGGTCAGTAGAACAAGCAATTCTCATCGGTCAAACCCACTTAATTCAATACTCAGTGCACTCAGTTTTGAAGTGAACAGACAAGTATATCAAGCGTGGATTTTATGCAGCCTCACGGGCCAACAACTTGTTCACAAATGAGTTGAAACAGTTGCACACAATGATGTAGAGGTTATGCAAACAAGGTACAATTAAGCATACCCTGCCTTCACGAAAAAATTGTTGTCACGAGCGCAAAACAAAGTATGGCAAATTTAATCTCAGCCGGAAGGTGGAAGTGAACACGTGACACGGCTGAGTTGGCAAAAGATGGTAGATAGTGACAGACCGGTGCATTCGTGAACATCACTTGGCCAGCTTATATCGCTTTATATAACTAATCAAGTAGCACAAAAATCGACACAAAACTGCTGTAGGATTGTTGGGGGTACCTAGGGAGCATAAGAAGTTCATAGTTATGATAATTAAAAAAGTATCACTCGCGTCGAATAGTTGAATTAAGCGGATTTTGTGAATTAGTGAGTTCGAAGTTGCGTAAATAGAATGGTCTACCTTAATGAGCCCTAACCAGTTTGGTAATCCAACTGGATGTGTTCAGCAGATGGAGTGGGCCGGAACAAACCGTCGAACTAGAAGCTTGCAACGTTAATTACTGGATGATTCCGATGTCATGGGACTCGGGTTCATATAATCTTTATTGACTTTTAGGGAACTCGATCTGCTAGATAAAGTATTTATATTTGTACCAGTAAATGACCAAAGCGAACATGATGAATGTTATACGTCCACGGAAGCCCGTAAATATATATATATATATATGTTGTATTATGTCAACTGTGAAATGGATAGATAGAGTTAGATTAAACAGATGTGAACAGTTAGTGTAGATGTTCGGCAAGTCAACCCTTACTCAGAATGACCTAGTGGGTAAACTTTTCAGTGAATGGCCATTCTGTCTTCATCATACACTTGACTGTTTGTGGTGTAAAGTTGTTGGGACATGAATTGTGTAGAGTTCGAAGGTGTTTACATGGAATTTTTCTCGGCCTTTAAGTGAGTATCCACAAACAAACGTGCGCGGTTTACTGCGAACGTTACAGCGATCAAATAAAACGAATAGAATCCTCCGGTGGTAACTTCACTTCCGTTTGCACATCTAGAAAAACTATAGGTAGACAAAGATCAGTCGACTGAAAACTTTTCCTCTGGAAGACAGCAGCCTTAATGAGGGATCACTTTCGAACAAAAATGTCTATTTTCGTTGCTTATGTTAGCTAGTTTCATAATAACCGATTTACCATCATCATCATCATCATCATCATCATCATCATCACTATCATCATCATTACAACAGCCATGAGCCTGACCAAAAGGTACTGTGGC
>JTDE01004572.1:43574-61858 GCA_014338405.1 Paragonimus skrjabini miyazakii | reverse complement strand
AGTTGGCTATTCATCTCTAATTCGATAGTGAATGCGATGTTGGAGTGCGCACTGTCATATGCATGTCTCACGGTAGGCACGAGTGATAATGCCACACATTCACCAACACTCCCACCCCCCTCCACTAGACTGTGATCCGCCCCATGTCTATGATTCTAATGACCTATTTGACTTCCTCTAATCTTTCATATATAAAACGCATGTACCCTATGTAATTGTAAAAGCCCGATGAGAATGACCGAAAACAGCTGTTCGCATAACTGACTTCTTATGAATTCTATGGGAATCTGGAAACGATTAAACAAGGAGGCGCTGGACGTGGCGCGTACCGTGTGGTATTAAATTATCCGGACAGATGAATCGACATCCAAGTTACGTCGTCGCAGTGGAGGACGGTGTAAGTTTGGTCAATCTTTTAGGCAGCTGAGGTTGAAGCGCACATACTTGTCTCAGGGAATTACAGCGTTTCAGTAGTCTTGTCTTGTTCGGGATGATTCATTTTAAGCTTGCATGCTTGTCTGATGGTCTCAGTCTGTTTACGCGATGATGACAATCTTGGCGATCGAGCATTATTCTATTTATCTGGGGGTTTGCTTGCTGAAAGCTGAATCCGCGCCAGGAAAGCAGTTGGCTCCGTGTATAATTTCAAGCTGAGGGAAAGTGGTCACAGTAATTAAGATGTAATCAACACCCGCATGGATATAAAATGAACTTTAGAGTATTCTTCACAATGGGGAACTTTAATATACTTTTGAATAATCTACTCACACTCAGTCCTTACGAACCAGCAGAGCAAAATGTTTATTTAAATTCCAATTCTCCCAACTTGTCTATTGTATCCGTTTTTTCCTAGGGTTCACCCGTTTCATTTTGACGAGCAATCAATCAAAATCAGAAATTCTTTCCGACTATTCGACGAAAATGTAACCAGTGTTAGGTTCGGGTTTCCGTTGAATCCGACCAGCCATCCGGACTATACCAACCGTTCCAACATACAACCATAACCCTGACATAAATTCTTCCTAGTTTCCGGTGTTCGATGAATTGGTACCCGGGTTGATTATCATGTCAACTTTTGAACTGTATGGAGGATGCAAATTTTTCTATACCCGCCAGTATCCATAACATAACTTAAGTTTTCTTTCAATATTAACACAAATTTAACATGGGTCGCCCTCATCTTTGAGATCATCAAAAAACCATCTAAATTTCCAGCTGGAACCACTGATGACGTTCTGGTTGGATTTTTCGGTCGAAATCGATGGCCATCTGAATAGGGGTTACAAAGCCTTCCTTGAACGACTGCGTCGTTTATTCTTAAGGTCGATTAAGAAATTTAACCAGCAAGTATTTAATTCACGGAACTTTTGTATGGCTGTGAAAACTCTCAGTGAAAAGAAACGAATGTGGGGACTAGATTTTTTTTATCAGTAAATTTCCAGTGACGTTCGAAAGAAATAATGCATACACAGAAGAACATACGGATATCGTTTGCCTTCTGAGAAGTAATACATCAAGCTTGTTGAATCAAAAGAACTTTCACTACTAAGAATATGGGTGCTGGATGGATTCGAGCCGTAGAACGAAGCCACGAGTTCCTGGCCTATTTCGGGGAACTTACGTGACTGAGAAGCATGGTTGGGTGGCCGAGTCCAACTTCGGAAGTTGTGAGTTCCCGACGTCGCCCTCTAGACAGGACAGAAAAACCCATACCGCGTTATTTGGACAACTAAAAGTTCAGCGCACGTCACAACCAAGAGCTTTATAACTAATTTTATTATATGTTACTTTCAATGAAAAGGTGGGTTATGATGTGTGTTTATATTCAGTTCCTACTAGACATTTTATCAACATTAACTAAACGCTCACCGAGGTTTCTCATTATAACCACGGTATACTATCGAGTAACTGAAATTAGAAGTACAAAAACACACGAAGGCTATTCAAGTGACGTCTGACTGAAACAAATGGGAGAAATGAGAACGACATATATAGGGGCGAATTGAATACTCTGTTTTAGTAATTGACGTGCTGAGCACTTCCGCTTTTTGAGTTTGCTACTTAACATCTAGGTAACATTGAGTAACTTTCCATATTGTTTCACAACATTGGTACTTGACCGTTAACCTGAAGCTGATTTAACGAACTTTTACTTGAAAACACAACCAGTCACGCTTACCGCGCAACAAACGCTCATCCAACTACGCGAACCAAACCATGCGTGTCACGACAAATAATTGCTTCGGGACAATTCAGGGAGACGTCAAGTGATAGGTAACTCTGATATCTCAACTGATCCAACTGACCACCAGAATTCTGTTAGTTAGCTGTAAACAGATCTGTCATATCTCTATCCATGTACCCTACTATTTAAGTGAAAGTAATTAAAGGAGGAATAACCAGTATATATTCATGTATCAATCTCAACTTCCGATTAACATACAAAAGCCTTGATTGCCACTGTAAACTTTTGGACGAAAGAAGCGGTTATGGTGATTGCGACTAATGATGTAGCACGTCTATTTTGGAAAAACGGTGTTGCCCTCGCTTACATCCGCTGACCTTCCACAGACAGGCATAAGCTTAGTAACCGCATTCCAAAAATTACTAAATTCGCTTGCTGTTTCCGTGAAAATCTCCTTTAACTTCAGCTGTAGGAACTTCGATGAATACCAGTCATTCACTCAACCACCGCTTCATTGTCGTCCCCACATGTTGCTACCATTTTGTTTGTCTGACTTCAAAAACCTCGACGGTCCCATACTTGAAGTTGCTCTTCTCGTAGTGAGTCTTTTTATCTCAGAATGCTAATGATGTAAATTGAAAAAATTGTATTACCAAATAGTGATTGGTATTTGGGTTGATTCATCCCCATCAAGTATCGTTGAAATGCCAGTTTTCTTATCGGTGATATTATGGTCCATCAGTCCGCCTTCCGCATTTGAATCGGTCGCCAGCTATTAGTTACCTGTAGACCAACACACCAAGTTTTGTGAACCAATGTGGAGTCGGATGAATGAATGAGGGTCACGCGCATGGACAGCTTATCAAAACGGCCGCACAAAACAATCATATATAAATTTTAACGCATGATATTTTCTGAACTGTTTATCTGGGCATAGTGGCATCTGTGGCACACCGTATTTGTTTTGTGACCTTCTATTTATAACCTCAGCAATCTTTTGAAACATTAATTGCCTTAAAGTCCACAAACTGATCGTCAGTTCTTTATATTGCACCCAACTATATTTCAATGCACTGTGAAGCGCATTATAGAAGCTATCGAAAGAGGTGATGACTAAAGCATGATCGCTTATCTAACTGGGGTCAGTTGCGAGACCCCACATCAATGGCTCTATTTTGATTGTACCATTCACGAGGATATCGAAATAAGAATTTTAATGAATCGGGAATTAACAGAATATTTGAAGGGATTATCATTAACTCAGCAATAACTCCCTCACTTTCAAAAATGCGAGAGTTACTTTCTGAATTATACAATCGACATGGAGCCATTTATACGGCGTCTTGCAATTAATTGCATTTAGGTGAGCTACCATGAGTCAATCATTGCCCTCTTCGAAAGCTTCAATAATGCGCTTCACGTATCGAGACTGATGCGGTTGTATTTACCTCTGTCACCCATGAATGTTTCTGAAATACAAAAACATGTTTACGAAGCTACTTGATTGCATTAATGTTATAGGCCACAGAGGGGTTGACGACGTTCATTGGTTCCTAATCTACGCCTCAGATAGGCTGGGCTATATACCTCAACTAAACTAAATGACAGTTTTGAAGACTCAAGTATTCTCTCGGACATCGCCCTATTGCAGCAGCCAATGCATGCAGTCTGTTGGATCGCCCCGCTCGGGTAAGGAGAACATGAGTTGGTAAGACACAAGTAAAAAGTGTATCGATTGGCTCCGTGGTACAGGCATATAAAGGATGTATTACTAATAAGTAGTGCGGCAGATTTACGATTTTAGATGAGACCCAATTGTGAAAAGCCAGGGCTTCGGCTGGGTTCAAACCAACGACAGAAACACCATGCCTCAACGCGGCAAGCGCTCTACCAGCTGAGCTACTAAGCCACGCCAAGCGCTCGGAAATTTCACATTTGGTCTCGGTTACCCACCCGTCCCACTGTGTCATATGGAATCCATCAAATGATCCAGGGGATCGACTTCCCCGGCAGGATAAATAACTAAAGGCAAGCGATCAGTAACTAACTGACGAATCGGCAAACACTTGTGCACGTGATTGGTTAATTTGTTGCATGACTTATCTGGCATCAGTTGGGACGCGTGGTTGCGTGTGCGTGCGAGCGCGAGACTGCCTGTCCGATTCCGACCCAACACAGTCGAGCGCAAAAAGCCGCGCGATAGGACTCCACCAGATCAGTCATAAACCACATTTGTTGCCTGAAACGTCAATAGAGGAACATCGCTGCCCTGAAGCGAAAGGATTTTAGACAAAGGATCTTTCCTTATGTCTAAATGAGTAACCCCGTGGAAGTGTGTTAATGTTTGTTTTCTATGTGAACCAGTCCAAACTCGTTCCCCTGCGAATGTTGACCACTGCCGAGGAGATTGCCATTCGATTACGTAGTCCAACTTTGTGTGGACAGAAAAACCTCGTTCAACCGTTTCAACCGCCTTAGCCATTAGCTGTTTCACCCGAGCGATATGTAGGCAGTTAACACCCAGTCGGAGTCCACAAGCACAAAATTGAGATGGTGTGAATTTTGGACCAGTACCAAGTTTCGCATGTAGCCGTTTTTAGTTTTATTTTCCTTTATAACTGTAACAGCCTGATGAGACTTTATTGAAAAAATGTCTGCTACACTTCGTGTTCCAAAACGGTATGTTGTTACTGGTTCGTACAATCAGAAAAGAGGACATTCCTTTTTAAAAGTCAAAGAGTCTAGATCATATTGTAGCGAAAAGGCGTTCAATAAAGCACAATCTTTATTGTCCAACGCGCTAGTTACCATGCCACACGCGCGCCCGCGATTTTGAATCACAATTCCAGCCCACAACACCCTCCGGTTTCCGCTCACACGTCGTGTGCACTTCTGCCCGATTTGTGTTTGACCGGCTCCTTCTATCTGGGGGTTTTCGGCCTGCCAATCCGTTAGTCCGATTTCGTTGGGCGATGGCTGGTCCGGTCACTCGTGTTGTTCTCCATCTATCCACTGAGATCTTTGACCGTACTCCACGACCGTGTCGAGGTATTCCTCTGAGTGTTGGAATAATCTCGCCTCCGATTTGGTCGTCGCTTCTGTTTTGTCTGCCATGTCTCGCCCGTTGGTCCAATTCAGTCGAGCGATGACTCATCCGGTCGCCCACGCCGTCCTCGATCCACTCGCTGTGGGTTTTCGAACGCACCTCCCCCTACGTTGCGGTATTCCGCCGAGCGTTGGAATACTCGCACCTCCTGCCTGATTGTCCACCACAATATTTCTGACTGAAAGTAATATCACTTCAAGCATAGAACATGTTTTGTTCTTTTGCCTTGGATAAATAACGGTATTTGTCGAATAGGTCAACCTACCTTTATAGACCGGTTCATCTTATGCACAAAATTCGATAACCTGCTTGCTGTGTTGCTTTTCGGTCTCAGTTAACATTAACCCAGCGATAGGAAGAACGCGTAGTTCAGGAGTTGTGAAAATTATAGTCTGACAGTTACAGGCGGTAGCGTGATTTTTAGGTGCGTGGATGTACGCGCCGTTGACCGATGAATATGCGACCAATCAGAAATGGGCTTACGTCCAAGTAGGAGCGTGGAACACACAAGTGACAATGATGCATGCACAACATTACTCATACATCCTTAGAAATTGCCGGTATCTGCATTCTTGAATGTTGTCACAAAATCTCGATCAACTTAAACGGAAAACATGAAGCACCGTTGAAACTGGAAGTTCGCAATGTTGCATGCGGAACCGGGAGAGTCTCATATAATTAGTGAGACATTTTTGCAGATCGTGCCTTCAGGTACACTCAAATGTTTCTGATTAGACTCCATCTCGTCAAATGCCGCATTCCACTGACACTCACAAAATACTGCATCATGGAATATACCACCTTGATGACAGACTGTTGTGACTGTTGTTGGGTACTGCACTTTAATGAGAAGCTCCCTTGAATCAGACCGATTTTCGGTCTTAATACCAAGTCAACCGTGCGACCAGGAAAAACCACGTTATTACCGTACGGAGGTAAAAGTCAGTGACTGACTTGTGAATACACAACAAGAGACTGTAAGTAAGCTCATAGATATATACATACTGTATGAAGACCAGTTAATGTCTGCGGCATATGCAGACGTTTGTTGTTCACTTAGCTAATGCCTCGTAAAAATTGGAACGACAAACGTCTGGGTGGCATAAGGCAATTTCAGTTTAATCCAGAGACAATAAAAATTTCCAAGAGGATAGAACGGTATTAGTAACAACGGTTTCAATGGGACAACGTCATGTTGCTTTCTCAGAGGTGCGTTCATCATTGCTGTTGGTGACAACGGTTCAAGTAATTTGATTATGAGGCAAACAAGGCAAAGGTTTTGGCTTTGTTACCGGTTACACTCACAAACCAGCATTGTACAACATGAATACACCTGAAGATACTGTTTTTCTTAGGTAGAGGTTTCAGCGACAGTTCTGTGAATGGAAATAACACAAATAGGCATGAACAAATGGCCTAGTAAGACATGCGCTCGTCTTGCACATCCAAAAACCAAACCGGCAACACACAGTGTCATGCTTTGTAAGTCCTACACAGGTTCGAAAATTTTCGAATCACCAACGGCTTACAGACGGACTCGACGTGGCAAATGACCGCTTCTCCGATAAGCGGCCGTTGATTGGCCACAGTTCCGTGCGCAACAGCCTGTGCGTGAGCCCTGATTGGTTCCATATTCCCCATCCACAAAACAACTCCAGCCCAACCCCATTAAATGCATATATTTGCCGTGGTGTGTGAAATACATGAAACACACATGTTCCTTTTGCGTCCACGGCAGATGTTATTAGCCATCGCACAGTGTTATTATGCAGTGTACTCTTGTTGAGTATTTAGTCGCAGCCAGACATCCGTAAGAAGCCTTATCAATGGCATCAAGGTTTCTGCAGGTGACTTCCATACAGTTTTACTAAAGGGCAAGCGAGCAGAATTCTCGGGGTTGACCTTTTTCATCGTTTCAACCGCCGCAGTACTGGGCGACCTCATATCTCTTACACTGCTTATTTAACATCTACGTAATTTTTGTCAATGTGACCAACAACATAAAACCCTGTCATCAGAACAATGTCTTATGAAGGTTGACAAACTCCGGGAACGTCAATATTCAATATCGGATACAGTAACGCGATTACAGGCGCCCAACAAAGTACACACTTTTAAACAGTTTATGGACGTGATTATCGTCGTTCAAAGAAGCAAGAGCAGGTGTGAAATGTAATTCGTTTCTAATCGTCTTTGTTCTAATTAGGTGTTGATTTAACCGGTGTCAAAACGCACCCAGTTTTATCAGAATTTTTGCCAGTGACGTCACTGGTCTGGTGACTAGATCACCGGGTGGGTTTTGCTCATTTTGAAATAACCTAAATCTCCGAACTTCTACTACACAGTACTGCTGTCTGAAGGTTAAACTCTACATGACTTTAGTTATCTGTGCACTTATAAGCGAATATCACCAAGCATTTAACTGTGATAATTTGGTTGTGTCTAATACGAGGCCAGTAACATGGTGGTCAACACGGCTGAGTAACAAGTATACAGACTGGTCTTGAAATCACGGCCACACTCTGGTAGCACAGCCTTTTAATGAAATGGCTACAAGTGGGTGTCGCGATTCTTCGAATATTATGTACTAGATAGGCCAAAGGCAACTAGTGAACCTAAACAATCCACTTGACAACGGTCTGATCCAACATACATCAACCCACCGGTTCATCTTGGGAAGAAAAGTAATGTACCCCTATTTTGAGGTGCTACACTAGTAATCTGCCACTAATTCAAGAATCTGTTCTCCACGGTATTGTGAGACACCAAGGAAACTGGTCACAGGACTTTGAGTAGCCAATGGTTACGTGAGTCTTCTAAGAACTTACGCTTTGTCACCGACTAACAATTTTATTCTCATCATCAAAAATTGGCTCAAGTCAATAGATGGTCTACGTTTTCGGTTTACTTGCTGTACACTAATTAAGCACACATTCACATGTCCAGGTGTTATATAACATGGTACTGACACAGCTAATAAGCGCTCGTGTGAGTGGTGCTACCGGGGTGAAGTTTAGTACCCCGCTGTACGTAGAACGAAAGCATACTCGACATCTACTTACTATTTCCTACTTGTTATAATGTTTGCGGTATGGCATCGTGTGTCAAAAGAAAAAATGGAAGCGCATTGCTGTATTCTTCATTTCACGCTAGTGCAGATCAAACTATGGAGAGAACTTTAAAATGAAATACGTACAGATGCAAAATGAAGACACTGTAAAAGATGACATGCTGGATAGGTTTTGTATTCAAAAAGATTGAGTTTGTTACATTTTTCTGCAATAGCAAAAAGGTCGCTGCTTATAGGTAAACCAAAAATTTTTATGTACAAAACATTACTGGCACCTTGCGTTTTATCGCAAGCACCACCAGAATTCACCTATAGAGTGTTATAACGATAAGATTGACTTCAGTTGACTTTAGGTAGTAAATTTCATCAGCGATTCTACGAAGCTTCTATCTCACTTATTTATGACTGTGTGCGGTCTAACTTTCTTGCAATAAGTACAGAAGTTATAGCTTGGATGGAAGAATACCCTTCAAAACAATTTTTTTTTAATATTCAACTCAGACTAACACCGTGGTAAGATGTTCGCACTCCCGAGCATGCCTTCGCACTAAACGGTCATCACATTTTGACTAAACATCCTGTTCTAAAACTGCACCGGTATGTGACGCCTTACGGCATTCATGTTGTTTAGTCTCCCTGAGTCTCAGAGATCAGTCAACTTGATTATTTCAAAATACATTGTCCAGTCAACATTTAGCCCTATTGGAACTGAAATGCTAACGTTTTCTCTAACCAGTGACTAGTTTCATAAAACTGTTCGTTCTCAAGTAGCGCACTTCCTCAATTCAGCAGATAGCGTTTAGTTAATCAAGTTAGTGTCAAGTGCGGCCGTTCCGTACGAGATTCCATAAAGATTGGCGAAATGAGGCAAACCCATGGCCATTCACCCGAAACTATTATTATGATCCACTAAACGTTTTTCAGGTCAAGTGCATGAATATATGTCATTTAATATAAGTTACTCTACTTTGCATATATGCTTAGGGCTACTGCAAAATCAGTGTAGCAAGACACATGTGAAAGTATTCAACTTATTTCTTCACCCAGTGTGACCATCTTCGTTAGTTAGACCGCGAGGCGCCCAATGTTTTGTTATGATGTTTGTAAGCTTTAGCGCGTTGGTGATGGAGCTTCCTTAGTTAGTTTAAGCCATATTCGGTTGTTTTTTGGTGCATCAATTTATCAAACTGATGCAACTTTACAGGGATATGCAGGGCTGTGGCATGAAATTGTTCAACCAGACTGAAAATACACAGTTATTAATAGTTGAAGATGAATATCTTGACGAGAATGGCTCCTTGCAATAAAGGGAGCCAGCAGATCCGTATCAGCTACCTGTCCGATTGTAACGGCAAAAGACGCTTGGCTTGCAAACTCGCGTATTGCACGAACTCCCGTACGGGTCATGTTAAACATGGGACCACGAACGCGTACACTCATTTGCATGGCTGACGTGCATTCACACTCATTGGGTAGCAGTGCGTTGTCAATCCCCCTGGCGCCACTTCTGCCATAGAGCATACACACTATTCCGATAGTGATGAGTAGTAGGGGATTTTGATTTACACATAGGTTGAACACCACCCACAATTGATCGCAGCTGTCGCATTCCCATAGGCTTTCCAGTCGGCCCAATTCAAAATGGACCGACTGGAAAGTCTATTGGAATGCAACAGCTGCGATCAATTGTGGGTTATGTTCAATCTATATTCCGATAGTTCTTTCTGATCCGTCGTCCTCCTGGTGTTGAGGCTTGCCCTTTTGTTCTTGAGTACTATACTACTCACAACAAAACTGCCTGGCATATAACACTATTCCAGTGGGTGGAATGTTGGTGAGTGGTACACCTCGTGCAGAGGCTTCAGACGAATGATTGTTATGATCTTCGCACCCCAAACAGATATGGTAGAAAGGACATATTCTTCATAATCTGTTCACTCTGAAACTTTTATCGACCATTGTCAATCCATTTGCTTCGTTTACGGAAGAGAATAAAATGAGTTATATTGCTGGCTCGAACAGTATACTTTGATGCGAGATCTTTCCAATCAGCTTTAGGTAGGTAACTATCGTCCAGTGCATCTTGAACGGTCAGATTATCTTCTCAGGTAGCCGGTAAAATATCAAGTGGCAAAGTACTGTCCCTGATTTCTCGAGTTAGCATCATTAGGTCAGTACATATCCCACCTGTCGATTTTTGAACCAATTTTAGTGAAGCAGTGGATGGCTACTGTAATTCAGGATCTTCACTTATTATTAATCAAATTGTCAATTTTTTGGAAAAGTGATGTTATACCAGATATACAGTGGAACTTGTGGTAGGTGTGCTTGTAGATGAAACGAAAACATCTCGCATGTTTTATAAAGGAAATTCAGATACCTTTTTCGGTATTTTAGTTTGACATTTATTTACAATTTTGAAAACTGAACCTCATAAGTAGGGTACCGATGGCTGACTGTCATCGAACTCCTCGCTATTCTTGTAATTCCGAAGTCCTACATTCACTAGAATTCAAGTTGCATACCATGTCACGTATGCCAAGGCGACTTCGCTCTTCTCTTACATGGCCGCGGCAAGAAACCTGTGAACAGTCCGTAGTCCTAACGTTTCTGTTTCGAGAAAATTCCTACGCGAAAGAAACCTGCACTTTACTTCTTTGTGTTCCTTGTGGTGTAGACTGTAAATAATCACGTCGATGAAAGTATCATCTTGTAGCTCGCCAGTGAAATCAAAAAGCTCAATTGGTGTCATTCAGTGAAGCTTTCGGCCTCGCTTGCACCCTACTCCGCCAACACTTTACGACTCAATGGAGGTTACAATTATCCAGAAGACACGCACATTCCTCGAAATACAACTCGATGGAACTTGCTCAGTTTCCAACCCCACAACATCCTTGTTCGATAATAGACACTGTCTTGTAGATACATTCTTTCGTCATAGAGGTGGGCGCAAACATTCAAAAATTTCATTAACGATATTAAGGTCAAATGGTAGCGTGGAGACCAGCAAATAAACGACAAACCCTTTGTCATGAAATCCGCCTACATCTACTATTGTAATGAAGATGAGCGATCGCAATAAACTACTCACCCCACTGCTATTCAGTAGTAGGACCAGAGCATATATTTTGACATCGAACAAGCCACAGGAAAAATGCAGGAAGAAACATCGGAGTGCAGCATCACCTAAAATGATCCTTGCTTTGTGAGAGAACTGAGCATTGCCGTCTGTGGCAACCGAGACGGTCTGGGACCGAGTAACGTGTGCAAATGAGTGGCTTTGTTTGTGGTTCTGTTTAAACGCTTAACCCACATGTTGCTTTCTTGAATAAACAACCCTTGTGTCATCTGCGATTTTGGCCCACAGCACTACGTAAAGTATACAGTTCAAACAAATTTGTCTTAAAAATAATCGAGGTTGCAACCTGCGACATCCCTTAATTTATTCAATTTACCGACGCATCAGCATCCCCGGAACACTGACCCTGTTCGTATAACAGAACTGCATCCATGTCAACTATTCCGACAGCATATTCTGACTACCAAAGATTATCTCATGCAACACTGGCTGACACCTGCTCCGCATATGTACGACTAGTCTCCGCTCGAGATTACCACTGTCGGATAGTGGTTCCATTTTTCAGGGATGTCATAACAAATGATCTCAGCTGCCATACTATCATATCCTACCGTCATTTGTTACTCTTTCCAAGGCACCGTTCTCACACCAAGACAACACCATTCGCGTCAACTCAAAATGAATTGTTCACTTGTTGACACGCATCCTCCATTCATAAATTCCACTATTCTGATCGCGCACCGCGCATACAACTACATGTCAACGACCCAGCCGCCCAGCTTCGTCACACCACAGGCCATTATGGCTACACTATGCCTTCATTTAGTCATGTATGCATTGACCTATCACCCCTTACAACCTAGCCGATAGGCTACCTTTCCAGAAAACTAGTTCTATCACAATGAAATCAAATGCTGGGTAATTCACGTAATGCCTAATCGCAATTCCATCACCACTCGTGGACGAGACTCACCGAGCTGACGGCAGCCTCCTACTTGCAAACAAAGATCCATCACTAACGTCATGTCACCTAAACAAAGTCGACACAGCAAAAATCAAATAGTCACTAAGGTCGCTAAAATCAACGGCTGCTCACAAATCAATCCGTGATTAGAACTGGTTAGCACCACAGAGCCTACAGTTCTACGTGATGTCGGCACCATTGAGGAACTGCTAGAATGTCTATCCACGGCCAAATTTTTAAAGACAAGACTCCAGCACGGCAGCAACTTTGCGGGCAAACATCCTATAATCCCCGACAACTACTCCGAATACGATACTGGCACATTTAAAGCCTTTACAAGAGCAGTCATAAAAATGGGGCAAAACAGTCTTTGACGAGCGATAGCACAATGCACTTCTCGAGAGTAAACGCAAATTCGACGGTCTTATGAACTATTGGGACACCACCCTGAAAAGCAAACACGTCAACGACACGTCTTAGTCAATGCCTCCTTCCAAAGAGCATGGCTCTAGAGTCTTTCATTACCCCTTCTAAGCTGTTCACGGTAGTAACCTGCATGGGAAGCTCTGCACTAGACGCAGATCGCCTAGCTCCAACCTACCTTACAAAGTATCATCCGGCTATCCCTCAAACTGTTCAACTTACTTCTCGCTACGGAACGTCTGCCCAAAACCCGAGCATCACCTGAATGATCATCCTCCAATTTTAACTTCATCTGATTAATAGTCAGAGCTCGTCATTGTCGTAGTGATGCCACTGCCTACAGATGGATTCCGATTACGCTGTCAGCAGAAAAGCTTTTTGACCACTACGTCAATCACCTCGTGTTAAACACAGCTGAATTATCATACACAAACTCTCAGTCAAATCTGGTAGTATGATCAGAGGCTGTAATCGTGAGGTCCTCGACTGCAGTCAACACAACAGTTGCTAGGCCTCCTCTCGAAGCGACTGAGTAATATGGACATTACTCAAAGGTAAATGTGGCCGTTCGGTCGTGTATGTTGTGAAGGCTGTGATATACTATGGGTAGTGTTTAACTTCTAACGAAAATCCTCTACTATTTGTCAATTATCTTCAAAGCGTTTACTCTTCCTTTATGCCAACCTATACTTCGCAGACCGTCTGTGGCTATGCAAGGAAGACGCTGTCTCCTCTTCTGCTGAGCGTGACCCTCAGCTTACCTTGTTATCTTTCGGTGGTTCTATCTTTAACTTGCATACCCCGAGAATCTCTTGGAAGTTTGACATAAGCAGATGATGTTACATTATTTCACACTGAACACCACCCACACTTAATCACAGACTTCGCATTCAGACAAGCCCTTCGTTATAACCTTACCACCTGTGCCACACAGTAGGTGACCAAAACGAATATCATGTTAACCATAAATACGACCAATCTGATCAACAACCAATCAGAAAGCAGAAACCTATTGATCCTATTTGGCCAGACCGCCAACAGTTGGGTGAGGTTCAAATTGAAATAAACCAAATCCCCGACTACTCATCAGTAATCAACTAAGCAGGCGTTAGAATAAAAGTACATCGACCATCCGCAACAGTGTGAACGCGTCCGCAACATATTTCGACCAGCCCACTTGCAAAGCAAGCACTGGGTTCGAATTTCACTCTTACTGGAGATCACCAGTAGTGCATTATTATCCGGATCGGAGTTTGCACTCTGATTCTTCTTGTTGAGACCAGTGTATTAACCAAAACGCAATTAACCTCACAATAGGCATGACCGAATAGTCACATTCAGACGCTCAACCATAACCTTGTGTGAATAACGTTTAGTATGACCGATCATCTCGAGGGGGGAATGAACAGAATCGCTCTGTTTTATTCAATTGACCACCCCGTGATCAGGACTTCTCAGTTAGGTTGAGGTTGCTGTCTTCATTAAACCAATTGAGCATGACTTCAATCCGTAGCAGACGTTCGTGTATTCAGGTTATTCCAAACTGAACACTCACGCTTGATCGTAGCCTTCGCATTACTCACCGAATCACGGAATTTCCCAGCGGTTCTTCACAAACGTCTTTAAGAAAACTCGTTCAGCCCAGGATTGCCTATAATATTAGCATAAAAATGTTTCACATTTATTAGGTGAAAAATATCGGATGACCACTGTACTGGGTACCCACCAGCCTCCCACTGCTGACCCCATCAAGAACGATACTCGACGTCTCTTTTAACTATATAGACAGATTCCCCATGGCAGTCTACATGGAACCTAATTGGATGACGGAGGAGATAACGTAGGTATCCCTTAAACTAGGACATCCACTATAGCATTTTTGTCAGCAGCTGACCCCCATCACACACATCAACTGGCATACCGGAGGGATAAAAACGAAAACGCCGAAAATATTTGAATCCGCAGTAAAACTAACAACTTACAAATTGCTACAGCCTCATAAAGACAACAAGCGCATTCTTCCTTACCCCCATAGATGCCGGTGGACTGGAAATTCTCCATCCTTAGTTATGCACCATCTCAAAGGGAGAACGCGGCTGCATCAACACCATCAACTTCCCTACTCCAAATTGCCCACTAATAATATTTCTGCCCAAATTTGCTGAATAAAACAACCTACAGCTCTGCCCATATGAACTCATTCAATTATCATTCCGTGCATGTAAATGGCGACAAGGAACAAAATATTTCTCGAGCACACTCCTTACATAACAATTTCGGTAGTATTCACATTCATACTAAGGAAAAGCTAATTCATATCTTTCCCTGTCTAACCTTGAGTCACATACTGATAGGCGAGGAGGTTATCGGCAGTACTGAGGTGTAAATATAACCTGGGATAAATTCCTGTCAAACAGACAGGAGAGAATCTGCATGCGCAACCGTGCTTTCGTGTAACCTTCCGAAGACTGGTTCAAGCATAACACACAAGGCCTGCATTCGTTGTCGATGGAGAGAAGCAACCTCGCAAAGATTCATGTGTCATTACCTTTACTTAAACTAACCGTACTCGTACCTCATCATCCACCAGGGGAGAGCCCGTGAAAACAACAGCACTGTGTTCGTTGTCATCGAAACGCCGCAATCGAAAGAGATACTTCAAATCAGAGTGGACTATTTTCAATGTGAAAGGGTGTTTTGGCGAACAGTCTGTTTTCGGTTATTCATCATCGGGCCAATTACATAACAACTTATACCATCATGGTTGTCAAGCGATCAAAATCAAAAGCAAGTGGTCACATAATTATGTCCCGAGATTGTGAATTGGAGGGCAATTAAGTAACAAAATTGACCACCGGGGGTTCAATGTGCGTTTATTTAGCAAACTTAATTTTCGAGAAGAAACTCGTAGCTAACAAGGTCGATTCCGGAGTTTCATCATCAGCCTAAATACAACACATTATATGGGTTCGATGCAGATGGTAGATAACATCACTGAGGCAAGAGATGTCAGCCAGTAATGTCTATTTGGTTTGAAACGTGAGACTTAGTCACGTAACATTGATCACGTGAGTTGTAAAAAATCTGCGAGAGATGCGTCATATTTATGCCATCATTCTAACCTTGATTTGAGTACATGACCATGGAAGGTTCACTATTTCGACTAGCCGCTTTTGGGCGCACAGTGGTGGTGAGTGTAGGCGAATTGCAATGGCCTCTGCAAATGACAGTACACGACCTTTGACCTCCCTTGATTGCTTAAACGAATCGGTCGGATTGATCAGGTGATTTGACTTGAACTAATGTGCAACGACTGAAACCGAACAGGGCTATATTGATCCTCGCGTTGGCCCCACCGGATGGTGCTCCCGAATGCGTTCCGATAATCACCGTGTTGTGTGGTCTATGTAACTTGTCCTACAGGAACAGAGGAAATTGTAGCAAACAATATACCGTGCGTTTCATTGAGTGCGATATTGGTGAAGAGGAATGAGACATCAAGCGAGAATAGACGCTTGCCTAGTACGATCAGCTGCTTTAACGTTTCAACAAATTCGGAGAAATCTTCCAAGCTAAAAATTGCTGGTTTATTCCTAACTGGTTCTAACAGGGTGGCAAGTCATTTTGCCTTTGCACATATCTAAAATCGTAAAATTGGTCGTAGTACACTGTTGTTATGTACCCTGGGTAACCCGTAGAGTTTAGGAATTACAGTGCCCACTAGTCTAATTCTTTCAAAAATTGTAGAGCCTATCAGGTTCTTTTGCTTCTCACATCCGAGTGTTTTTGTTGATGACTTCAATAACTGTTGCTTTATCATTCTCGTGTCGTATGCCAATAAGTGTGGTCTTACCTCCCAATAATGCACTTTTTGCTTCAGTAAACAACAGTGATCTAGCGATACATGGTTAAAACGTTTACAGAGGTGATTGTTGCTCATTTGACTGACTCTAATCATTCTGTCAGTAAGAAAGACGCTTTTCAGACTGTTTACCGAGTGCCAAGGAATCGATCAAAGATGGCGAGATTCCGAATGTTGACCACTGCCGGAACCATTAGTATCCAATTACGTAACCCTGACCTCTGCGCTCAGAAGAAGTTCGTACGGACACTTAATCTCTCCTGGCCCACAATCAATCAAGCCCGCGGTTTGCAACAGTGATTGCGTAACTGACAACAAACACGCCGTCCATAACCTCTATTGACCGTTTCTCCGACCCACCTCAGTTACTGTTTTCATATTTATTGTGTTCTAATTAGCCTGATGATCAAACGCATGAAGCAACTCTTGTTCGTTACTTTGTCGTCCTCAAAACTGTGATGAGTTCAGCGGTCAGTACAGATATGTAGCAAGGGATTTTTGGTTAGTATGAACTACACATTACCCGCAGTTTGTTACAGCTAGCACAATCCAGTATATTTTTCAGCCTGCGCGTTTTGAAAATACGCAACAGTCTTGAAATTTTGTCTTGTTAGAATCCGTCAGTTGTGCACATTTTTGCCACGGCTGAGACTAGAGGGCCGACCACACTTCCACAAGGCAGCTGTGTTGAGGTCTGTGCCATTGACAACAAGCTGGGAACGATTGAATTAATATTTCGAAACACCCATGCATATCCGCTTATGGGCGATATTCAATTCACAGGATCGTCTCAAAAAGACACAGTACTTACTTTGTTAAATTAATTAGATGACCCCACTGCTAGGACTTTTCTGATAATTGAAATTGCGGAGATTATCAGCTTGTTGAATATTGCCGGTTTTATCATTACTGTCTGAAGTCGTGAAGAACTAATGGGGACATTCAACAGTTGCACCGTTAATGAACCGGGGGTTGAAGATGAGAACATAACTGAATTGAATAGGAATCAGTTTTGAGCCGAACTTGCCCCGTTGTTTTTAAGGAAGTGGAATAATAACCAAGCCTGTCTAACGGTCTACCATTTTTTTCTAATGCACACAGCTTTCTCAATGGCAGTTAATGGCAGAACAAAATTATTGGGAAACCCATTCAAAAAATGGGGGAATCTACTCAGTTAGGATGAACGGTCTCTAGTTTTGAGTAATTTTACTGAATAAATTTATTAAACATACATTTGTTATTTGTTTTGTTGTATGACGAATTTCTGGTTGGCTCGTCAATTTCTTTCATAATTGTTCATGCGTTGGTCATTGATTTTATGGTGAAGAAGACGACACCACTCATACTTGATCGCAGTGTTAACAATTCGAATAAGTGCTCTGTCTGTCCCACCAAAAAGAATTGTTGGAATCAGTTTTCATTTTGAAACAGTTCATTCCCTTCAGAAGTTTGAACAAAACAGTCAGAAAACGAAAACTGGTAGATGCAAGCATTTCGTATTGACTCATCAGTACCAAATTTACAATAACATGAAACGGTTTTTTTTATATCGAACAGATAGGGGGGTAGGGTGGATAGTCAATCAGTGGGTTAAG
>JTDE01004572.1:18821-41074 GCA_014338405.1 Paragonimus skrjabini miyazakii | reverse complement strand
GATCAGCTGCTTTAACGTTTCAACAAATATGGACGGACGAATATCTTTTCTGGATGTGGCATTGAGTCGTGGTGCATACGTTTCAGTTCAGAAATATATTCACAGGAAGGAGACGTGCAATGGGCAGTATACTCATTTTTCAGTTACGTATCCCGCAAACAGAAGAGAAACCTCGTTCGTAGTTTAACATACAGAACAAGCAGGATGACACGATTGAGGCAGAAATGATGTTTTTATGACGGATATTAGTAGAGAACGCCTATCCTGCAAACTTCGTGGGTAGACATATGGAACTGACTGAACCGAAAGTTAAGCTCCCATCTGTGGAAAAAAAATGTTGGTTTACATGAAGATAGACTACATAGTTGAGGCGTTGGCAGAAGAGATGACTCATGGAATAAGTAACGTAATCGAAAAGACCTACATTGCGGCACAACTAGGAATCTCGTTCAGATCCGACTCGGTAGTCCACGTACAACTCAAATACACGTTGCCTAAATGTGTGACCTCGTTTTGTGTTTACTGTTCACATGCTCTTGTGGAGCAGGTTACGTCGTTTGCACAACCAAGCGCCTTTCTCAGAGGATACGTGAACACGACCCACATGGCCAACTAAGGGAGAGTGAAATCTATTTCGGGTGCAGTTTTGACGCATCCTGTTGGCTCAGGGCACCAAGTCTCACCGGAAGTGGCTTTTCAACCCATTTATCGATTGCCCATCCGCCAATCCAGAGGAGTCAAATTTCTCATTCTGGCCACCACGGAAGCGATCAGAATTCGGTTGCGCAATCCACGGCTGTGCACTCAGAGGAGATCCGTACATGCCGTACGGTAACCACGGCCTCTCGTTGCCAACTCGATGCCTCTGGAGTTCAATTTTGTCAACTAATCGCCCTCCAATTCACAACTGATTACACCTCAGTTACAAGCATTTGCGGTGGAAAAGGCAATTTCACAAAGGTTTTCCGTTTGTACATTATGTTCACCGATCACAGCTTTGTTCGACGTACCTTCTTCCCAAACCGAATATGGCTAGATCTGCCCAAAACAAAGCTTTTTGATTCAAATTCCAACTTCATACAGATTTCCTTGAAACTTTATATCACTTACGTTCTATGTCTCAATGTACATTCCATCACTAAATATAACCACAGACCATCCGTCATGCATATTACTCTCTTTGGCCCCACTGCACGCCAGTTACCGGTTCAACTGAAGTTTTACTATTCCAAATTTTACTCGTGCTAGGAGTACAAAATCTCTCTCTGGGCAACATGCAACGACTACTATTGCCAACACTATTATGTAAACCTTGCTTTATATGTTTCTCCTATGACTAGGTTTACTGTCCTAATTAGGTACCCGCTCTTTATACGAATTCGTACGGCAACTGAGCTATATTACTCACCTAAGTTCGACGTGTTTTTGTTATGTTCTTGATGGACTTCAATGACTCATTCTTGATTTATGGTCAGACATGCTTTTTGCAAACTTCTGGTCAAATAACCAACAACGGCAGTCCAACTGCTTGAATCGAGTACATCCTACGTATTTTTTCATGTTCTATTAAGTCAGATACATGAAAACCCTTAACGTTAACATACTTACGCACCAGGATTATTCATTATCATACTTTTGTGGAAGTACTGTCGCGATACTATGCGTAGAATACCCATACGACGTGAGAGCAGTATGGAATACAGGTTTGCCTTTTACTTGCAACGCTTACGTGCGAATGCACCTCACACATTTGGGTGATCAGTCACTTTAACTATCCTTTAGTAATATCACTTTTTATAGCTCAAAAGCGGAATTCAGGCTTTCAGGATAGAGTGACGTGCCACCATCTCAGTAGTGCCTCTTACACAGCAAAATTCCTTTTGGAACAAATGCAAAATAAACGGAATTGTGACGCCACTCACTAGATTTTTTGCGAGATACATGAGTGGATTCAATAAGAAAACTGTCACATGTGGCCCATTAATAAATGGTTGTTAAATAAGTAAAAAGGGACTACTTACTGAAAACCACGAGATGGAGACTCAAAAATTTCCATTTGCAAGAAGTACGGTGGATATAGTTTGTAATTTAACCGTCATAGAAAGTATATGCACAACACTAAATAAACTGGCTAATCTAACGGACGTCCGTCAGGTTGGTTTTAACCACATCAGCCACATCATTTAATCAGCTGTAGATAAGTAGATTGGTAATCTAATTGTTGCGATCATCTCAGCGATCTGCTATCAAGATGGCCAAAATGATGTTTTATAATGAGTTTTCTTTTATTGAATTAACTGTTTGCGTGTGGAACGTTTTGGTTATATTTTCCGGTTAACATTTCACTGGTTCCTTCTTTTATTTGCATTCGTGGCTGTGACGATGCACTGAAACACCGCTTTCTTATCAGGTTGCAGTAAACGTTTGTCCCGCGAAGTTTGTATTAGAAGTAAGATGGTCGAAGACATCTATATTCTTCGTTTTTTCCTCAACCGACTTGAATGTATATCTTAGACGCCAACCAGTACATTAAATGTGGACTTGTTCACCCAAATCTTTGTCCGTCATCCTCTACAATGTTCAGTGGCTCATTGCCGTCTTATACCAATTTCGTAATAGAGCTGGTTAATGGAAGACCTTAGGACGATAATTCCTCCTTAAAATTAAAGTTAGGAGCACCTTCATTCAAAACACTAAACATCAGATTAGAAAATACGTTCAGTAAAAGTTGGCGTGATTCACTCATAAGTAGCAAACAAGAAGACCAGCTCAAGACAAACCGTCAACACTGGCTTGGACTGGCTGTCAGCACTACGTCACCTCGGCTGGCGAGTGTACAGTTGGTAGAACGCTTTCGACTAGATGAGCCCAATATTCTGCAAGAATTCATTATAGCAACAACACAAAATGACTCACCAAAGTTCACGTCAGTCACAGTGAATTAATAGGGATAGGTTGTCCAATCAATCGTAACGGTATAAAGACCAGAAATTAATTTCTTATTAATTAAATTCAGCCGATTCATTACAAGCCACAATCAACATGTACCTTCTAGTTTTTAAACACCAGCTGACTTAACGATGAACTCCTCGAACATGAATGCTCAACACGTGGGTTTTTCAGCCGAAAGCTAGCAATCTGGTTAAAATTAAGTTGCGTATGAAATCGTTGTTTTTTTAAATGACTCTGAATTCTTTATAAACTTAAAGTTGTTCGGTTTCTTAGACTGAGAGAATAACTTGCCCTAGAAGACTACGATTTCTTAAATGACTCGCCGTTAACCGAATTTCAACCTCTTGAAAGAATTAACAACAAATTACGGAAAAGTGTTTTTGTTTAAAACTGTCAAATTGCAAGTTAACGTTCCTAATCACTTGGTTGTCAATCCCATACGGATTGCCTGAATAACAGACCGGTTAATGTTAGCTGGTAACACGTTGTTCGTCCGGGCAAATGTTGGTTCCAGTTTTCTGTCAGTCAAGTAATTAGCAAGAGTTGGATCCGAGCCTCTTATCTAATGCCCAGTGGGTAGTGACCACAGGATGGATTGTGTGCATTCTGATCAATCAAGTGGCTACCGTGTAACAATGGCAAATACATTCTAGTTTTCGGAGCTTGACATCACCAGTGATTAATTTGTTTAAAAATGTCACACTCAATTTTGGCAAATAAAAGGCTTTATGAAACGATCTTGAAATTATTTATACTACCTGGTGACCGTTCCTAGTCAAACGCTGGTTCGCAACTTGGTCGTTCAAAATGATACCACAGATCGTGTAAACTCCGGTGGATATTAAAGCGTATTTTAGAAAAGTTCACATTTGTGTATCAGGTAACCACATTCATTTTCACTTCTTAAGTGGTTGGAAAAGCGACCAATAAAAAGAGGATGTATCCATTAAGCCTAGGTAAATCGCACAGTTGTACGCACCTAAACACTTCGTTTCAGAAAGAAGGAAGTTAATTAGTATAGTAGGTAGTTTATTCATTCAGAATTCCAGTAAAATACCATTCGTTTGAATACTTAGCTAAATATCTGTCGATGTGCTGTCGAATCCGTAGTTAATTGTTTAAACCACACAAACACTAGATCGCAAGCCACCGTACTCTCGCTTTTAACCTTAATGTACCGTTCATCTGTCTAAGATCACTAAATTTTGTAAAAACTTGTTGATCACTAACTTGATGAAATCACCTTGTCTCATTAGGTTGGAGAATGTAGTAACCTGTATCAGCCACTCTCGATTTCAGATTACGTGCAGGTGGATTACTAGGCATTAACTCGGGGTAGTACACTTCTCTGTTATTACCAATGAGTCAATGTTGTTCACCGAAATAAGCTGCCAGTCCTCAATGAAGCATGTTAAACAGTGGTTATCGGCGCTGTTTTCGTCGATTCTACTGGTAGCCTACGTACAACCTTGACTGGATTGTTCCCACTAAGTTATCGTTTCAGTGATCAGCTGTTGGCTTACATGCCATAGGTTGAAAAACTGAAACGACAGGTGACAAGGAAATTTGCAAACAAATAAATCAAAAAACTTGTGTCAAAAAACTTAAGCTCTCACAAACTTAGCTAAGTGGACGGATATATGGTGGAACTGAAGATGTTTGGCTAAAATGTGGAAACGGCTTAATGTTATCGAGTGGCAGTAAGCCTACTGAGATGACTTCAGGAGAATCCTGTGTAGATCGATAGGAGTAAACAGTCGCTGTTAAAAAACTTACGCTATCACAGGTCAGTAGGTTCATCCTGTACTACAGGAAAGAGAAAGATTTTTTGCTTTTTCCTTCCTGTTTCCGTGTTGGTCGAAGAAAACGTTGCTGGACGGCTTATGGATTCGGACAAAAAATGAATAGAAATAAATAAAAAGAAATTTCCGTGAATCTGCCAGCTTGCTGTTTTATTGGCAACAGACGCGGAAACACACTGACACAACATTCAGTGAGATTTGCTTCTTTTTTGGCATATGAGACTGGGCCAGTGGGATGGTTTGAAATTGTGTAGTGTAGGTTGTCTTTCGAGTATCTACAGATCGAGCGGGTTTTTAAAACTCAACCGGTTCAGTCGTGAACACAAAGTTAAGCAGTGCGTTCCAGCGTGTACAGACCTCAACTGTGAAGCAAGTCCGTCTATTCAGTTAATGCTCCCTTAGGCATCAGAAAACATTAATCTAGCGAACAAGCTCGTTTTGGTTATTTATCATCAGGCTAATTACATAACAATTTATATGAAACAGAGTTGTCAAGGCGAAACGGACAAAAACAAGTAGCTAGTTTGGGTGAGGTCAGACACGTCATCGGCACACAGGGAACAACTTTTTGGTACGATTACGTCACCATTTTGATGCCACTGGAACCATGATGGTTTGATCGGTCGTGGTGTGGGTTGTTGGCCATGGCAACTTCAACGCCTGAACAAAGCGCTTTTGTGCGCACAAGGGTGGATTTCTTAATCGTATTCCAACCGCTTCGGCGTTCATTACGCTTTACTGGTGCAACACCTGTCAGTAGGTGGTGACCGTGGGTATGGAATATTTCAAGGAGGAAAATTAGGTTTCTTCTAAGATGTCCGTAATTCACTGAGAATTGACTTATTCGTGTTAGGCTTTCTTGGTAGGGGATTTTCTTAAGATCCATAGGTCTCTTAACTGATCGTCTCCGAACGTTTTCAAATAAACGTCAAACCTTTTCAGAATGAAGGAAACGGACTTGTACGTTGGTGCTCAGATGTGGGCAAACTACGGAAGCCGATATGGCGTGAAAGATTTCAGGGCGGAAGGGTCCACAAATTTGTCATGGAGGGTTCAAGGCAGTTTGCGCACATTTTTTCGTGACTATACAATTGTCAGACAAACCCTAATAGTTTGTCACCAGAAACCCCAGATCTCCTTCGCATGCTGATGTGAGTATCCTAATGTTTCCATGGCAGTAGCCATGTAGTGAATGTGTACTACTTTTTGTTTGTTGATGCGGAAAATAAGCTATTTTCAGTAAATCGCTGGATTCCACGGTTCGGTAAGGTCATCACAGATTTATGACACTCTGGAACTTAACAGGGTAGACGATGAGCCTACGTTCGTTACACAATCCCCAAGCCGCGTGAAAAAGTATTCATCGAGGTTATATGTACGGAGTTTCCGTAACAGACCAACTCTGTCGGTGACTTCGGAAAAGTTAAGATGTATCACATCAATGACAAATCCTGCATCCACACTCTTCGTAAAAGTCACGAACAACTAGCAGATCCGTGATATATGAATATCTATTGTCGAAGACGTGCTGCCCATTGATGATAAACTTGAGGTCTGCTACTCGGATAGCTCCACCCGCCAAACCCACTAGTACGTAGGAGACCATCAAAAACAGCGCTAATAATCGGGGGTCTGCCGATTCGTCTTTGCATCTGTCCCTAACAATAGGTGTGGTTGTGAGCCGTTTCCTCAGCAGATGGCCAGTTCGCAGGAAATGAATAAAACGTACTTGGGTGGTCGGTAAGTTTATTAAACGTTTAGCATGATTATGGCTTCAAGGTAGTTAGCTTAAAATTCACTCGTGATTCGCTGTTATACACACGTATTGCTCATCCAAAATGTCAGCTACTTCTGCACCTCTATTTGCCAAGCCACCAAAGGTTTACAAATGAAGAATGTGTATGCTGCAAATTCGTTGCAGAAAGGCTTAGGATTCACTTTCAGCTTTGAGCAAGTCCGTACTGATAACAGAACCAGTTCTGTCTCATGGAAAGATTGTCTAACATTACATACCCAACAAATGCAAGTCCAGTCTGTTCTAAATCTTTTCCAGTTTGAGATATCGCGCGAAAATTCTTATTGAATCGTAGAAGAAAAATCGTGACAAACACTTGTTTTCGGTAGTTCATCATCAAATCAATACAATTATGTAGATTCAGCTAACTTAAAACAGCGTTCAAATAAACCAAAGAGGGTTAGCGGAATGTCATTGGATCATGTAGAGTGTTACGAGATGCCCAGGCATCCAGAGGCCAGTCACTCAGGGAGCACATCACCAGTGTTATTGATGGGTAGTTTGGAGTTCCACCTACCATTACATCAGAGAGTTGGGGTTTGGATGGACTTGCAAGCCGACGGTGTGACTTTTCGCCACATTTGTAATTGAACACAATGGAATGAGGAGGCTAATGGGCTCTTACTACAGCAGACCATCTTGACTGACACTGCTTGCCTATCCATTTTTTTTAAATGTTGTTAGATAAAGGAGTATTAACCATGACGTTAGTCAACTGTATAGCAATAGTTTCACATCCTCTGTGTTAGTAACAGCGGTGTGTTCAAACAACCTTTCTGTTCCGTTTCACAACCAGCACAGTGTACTATTCTAAACTTTGTCTATTAGCGGCTGTTGTACAAAGCTTGATGACTGAATATTTTTATGTTTCTAATGTACTAATTTACACAGTTTCTCCAACGTGATCCCGTGACTTGTCAGTAATGGCTTTAACGTGATAATCCAATGTTAGGTATATGATTTAGACACGGGTGTTCAGATGAATTATTTGCGTCAATTGATGGAATATGCCGTAAGGTTACTATCAGCTACGAATAGAATTTAGTAACTAAATGGGTTCAGCAGTTTTGCATCATGTTGTTTATATCACGTTCCTGGTTGCAACGTACGACGCCAGCAACAATAACCCCCAGAAAAATCGAACTTCTTTTTTAACGCCGGCACACTTCCAAAGTCTGAGGGAATTAAGACAAAATGATACCTTAAACAAAGTTGTTCCTTCACACGTCCAATTATATCGGTTTGACCAAAAGCTATTAATTAACCCTATGGTCGAAATTAAATCTCTCACCTGGCTTACAATGTCAGGCTTCTGTGAGCAGTATTTCTTGACCGATGGCTTGCTTACGAAGCAAGTAACAGTTCAGATAAATATATCATAAATAGAACAGCGCAAACATGTGTATACACCACGGTTGACAACATCCCCGCTTGGATTAATCAGTCACAGTTACTGCTACAAAAAGGACGTCTGCGTTCATGTCACTGCAAGTAGTGGGTAAGAAGCCGCTCTTAGTTGTGTCAACATGAAGTGCCATTGGAATAAGTCCCCTAAACGCTTGAGCGTAGATCTCTCAACAAAATATTTTCATGGGTTACGTGCATAGGTATGCTAGCTGTTGGTTAGCAGGGGTGCTGGAGGCAGAACGATGAATGAATTTGCCAACAAAATGTTCTTCATATAGACTGAATATCACTCACAATTGATCGCGGCTGTCGTACTCCCACAGACATTCCAGTCGGCACTAGACTTCAGTTTCTCTCTCACTGGAGCTCGCCAGTAGTGCATATCCTTGCCACGGCGCCACTTACCCCACATTAAGCATGACCGGATTATCGTATGTGAAGGCTCAACCACTTTCGCTTGTGAGCAAAAGGTTTCCTGTACTCTAGCTTGATTATGTGGAGTTATTGTACCACTATGAAACATTTCATTACGTCACTGAAATACAAAGCATTGGTCAACTGTGTGATACAGTTCGTAGGGATATCACGTGAATTCTAATTAAAAATAAACATAGTATTTCCAATACTGAGGCACAGGCTGAATTATCAATGCGCCAGATAAAAAATGACAACCGGAAGTTTTTGGACGTTCGTTTCCTTCTTGTATCAATTCACAAGGCATTATAGACAGACGGACGTATTGTCAACCAGCGTAGTGTCCTGACCACAAAGGATACTTGGCCTGAGAACTCGCTAATTCCGCGCTCCCATATATGTCAAGTCAAAAATCAAACCTCAAACGCGTACACTCATTTGCACGTTAAACATGCATTCACATACATCGGGTGGCAGTACGTTGTTATTCGCCTCGATGGAACTTCTGCCATAGCGCGTACACACTATTTCGATAGTCTCTTCTTGTCCGTCGTCTCCCTGGCGTTCGGAGCTTGCCCTTTTGTTCCTGAATGTCGCCTGTGGGTAATATGCTACTTGTGAGTAGTATACTACTCACAACAAAATTGCTTGTCATACAACAGAAGTAGTAGGTAGTGGGTTTGACCTTTCCAGACATATCAACGTCGTGCGCGCGAACAGTGAGCAGGTTTCACAATGATAGTCGGGACTCCTGTCCACTAGGTCGCAGTATCACGGTAATTCGCATGCCACATGATTTAGCTATCGCTGCATCTTTACGATTACATACTACAGACCACTTATACACCAAGGTTGTGACGTCATATGTTTGCGTGATCTGCTTTTTTGACCTCCTTTGGGATGTGCTCCATGACCCTGGTTCACAAGTGACACTCCGTCCTGCCTGTGTAGGACACTCCCCATCTAATTCGATAGTCACAGATAACATTATATTTGGCTAACTCGGGTACCGATTGTTTCACACAGGGCGTTAGGATCCGGAATTTTCTGAACTGAACCATTGGGAAGACCGTAACGTATGTTCTGGCGAGAGAACTAACCAGAAAGAATGAATTAGTTGACGTACATAAATCCTGCAATATCAGTCTACTGTCCTCTTTATTTAAATTCTTGACACAAAAGAATGTTTCTTATGATTCACTTTCTCTATCTATTTTGCCCTTTATTCTCATAGGCTGAAATCGAACGATAGTCTGTTACTGACTTGTAAATTTTTGAGCAAACATCACAGCTCCAAAATGGGTTGCCACATGATGTAGCGAGCGGTTGTTCCCACCGGTCACTAGAGAAGCAAAACATGTTTGCTGACATGTAGGCCAACAAGGATATACTGACTGCTTTCAGCGTATGGAAAAAGTGCATTAGCCAAAGTAAGTCACTTTTCTAGAGCGCCACTCATCACGGCTTCATAGTCCAGTGAAGAAATGGTTGGATTCTTATTTTAACTTCAAAGGTGACCCAGTTGCGAAAACTCTGCGTTTCAACTGGATTGGAACCAGCTACAGAAGCAGTATGTCCAAACGCGGCAATCGCTGTACCAAGTGGGTTACGACTTCACGTCAGAAGCTCGAAATATTCTGATCTGGAATTGGTTACACACAAGTTCCACTGTTTTTTACACAATCAGACAAATACCCTGGGGTGTCGAATGTCACGGCAGGATCTCTCGACGAGTTCACGTTGGAATCCACCAACGTGGTTAGGCGGAACATGGAAATTATCTGATTAATATTTAGATTGTCAGAGGTGTTCATTCAAAAGGGACCAAATTGTGAAAGATGCGGACTTCCTCTGAAACAGAACCAACCCAGGCAGTAAATATTCTGGATCCTTTGGTAGATTCCACATTACATTTGGGGTGAGTAAAATTTCCTAGTTTCCGGTGTAGCCTCTTAGCTCACTTGATAGGGCGCTTGTCGTACTTTCTGTAACTGGTTCTAATTTATTAGAACCCTAGTTTCTTTGCAGTCTGGTCTCTTTTAAATTTTCAAACCTACCACGCCACTTAAGAGTAACACATTTTAACTCTAAGCGGTCGTTCATGTGTCCGCGTTCGCGTTGTTGATAAGAGCCATCTAGTTCAAACCAGCTGTCCGCCGCTCCGCTTGTGGTCTCTCAGCCACTTCTGGTGAATCAGTGGACGCTTACTCGCCACATCTATCCAGCAATTAGTCTTTGACTTTGCATAACACTCCATCAGTCGATATGCAAACAGTCGCCGTAACTCCAAATTCTCATTCGAGTTCATGCCAACGGGCAATTGGCACTATTTTTTGACACTTATGCATCGGCCATCCAAGTATCGACTGATCGTTGTGGTCGATAACTCCTTCTCAAACTCAGCCTTGACGCGCAATCCCAAAAATTGCAGTGTAACCGTTGGATCTACGGAAATTCATTCCAACAACATATCGATCTCAGATTCTGTCAGAATCTTGCTTCTATGTCCTTTGCGAGGCTGCGCTTCATAACTGATACAATCCATACGAAGCCAGTTGTAAGTGGTATTGCACTTGACTCCGTTCAGAAGGGCAATCATGTGCCGGTCATCGCTCTTTTCGAATGCCCCCATACTACGTCTACGTGTTTTGGGACTGATGCGAGTGTAATTACGTCTGTCAGCCGTGTATGTAAAAGAACTAATGAAAGTGTTCTCACAAACTGGTCCACTCTCATAGTACAACTCGAAGTCTACCACGACCCTAAACCTCACTTCTATTGGACGTGAGATCCACAGACACTCCTAACCACTCGTAACCCTTTACCTGTCAAAGGAACCAATACGGTCCGTGGTTTGATGTATTAGTAGGGACAGGGTCAGATGATCTGTGCTCCACTTTGACCGCTAACCCCGTTCTCATTAAGCAAAGCCGTTGACACCCCTCGAATAACCCGTACCACTTCCTCTATCAAAGTAGCCAATGCGAAGTGCTCCAGTTTAGATTGGTTGTCCCTTCCGGTTAGTTGGACCAATCGTGTTCTTGTCATCCCATCCAAGATTCTAACGTGAAAATTCTAATGCACCAAGCTGAGTTGCTTTTGCATGTAATGGAAAATCTTATGCCTAAAATGAAAATAGGTATGTAAAAAGGTATAGTGTAAAAGCCAATCATAAATTGCTGTTCGGCTTCAGTCTGTCGGAAATTAAGTGCTCATAACACCTCATCCTGACCAATAAAAGGTTCACCTTTGGCATATGCGAATAAACACGGAATGTGCATTATTATTAGGTTTGTTGAAACTAGTCCAACAGATTAATACCCATTTTGTGCCCACTATCGAAATTCAATCGACAATAAAAAAAACAAGGACTCAGCGCGTTGGCCTACGTTTATTAACACTGACCCTGGAAAACAGAGTGTACAGAGGAAACACGTCAAGCTAGCGAGGCACGGACCCAGTTGTGTTTGTAGCCTCGGGACGGATATTACAAAAGGGATATCTTGACTAAAACAAAAGTAGGTGAAAAACCAAGATCATCAAAAGTTTATGGGTGAATGCGACTATCAGAAATATCATTTATTATAGTCGCTACAGGTTGCTTCTACTTATGTGAGTACAACAAGTGAGCAATATTGGAAAAACACGCCAGGGCTTGGGCAAGAAGTACAGTCACACGGTGATGAGTAAACTGATGTGCTGCATACAAGCCGTTGTGTCCACTGGAAACGTTTGTCACATACGACTATGGAAACTCACATTTTTGGTTGATTTCGCTGCCACCACCAGAGTAGTGTTTGGAGCAGGATTTGTGAGAGCTGCTTGTAAAGTGTCCTATAACCTTCGTGGTTAAGCGTTCTATTTTGGGGATATTTTCCAAACACTTGCAGAAGGTCTCAAAAGATCCCAGAGCATGTAATTGTGCTAAAATGTTGTTTGGTTGCGGTAGTTACGTACAAATGGATCTGAGGAAGTCTATTTTTATATGCTCTGACCCTCTGGACGATCTTCAAAGTATCGTCAGGCAACTGTTCAGGCCTTCCAAGACCCAAGTGTCGCCAGTTCTCGGATTTGTATCAGAACTTCCTACACGCATCTTTTTGTGACTGGTCTATTTTGCGGTCCTGGGAAGCCAAACAATGTGGACTACTTTTTAAATGATTTATGGGTTAACTGTAAGGTTGTGTTAAAAGGGGGGTTGTGCGCCGAAGAAGCAAAAAACAGTTACGGTTTCCATTTTATGCATTTTCTGTGATTCAACGGCGTGGTCATTTATCAACCAATAGGACAGACATGCTGAATATTTCGGTTGTGACCGATTTGTGAAAAAGGGTTGTAGAATGGGACGATGTATGAACTTTTCCTTGTTTAAGTGCTCCCTACGCACAGAATTAATGCCAATCACCATGTTGGTGATTGTTCGTTTGGAGAGCTACGCATCAATACAGTGAGCACATTCGCGTTTGATCACATGCACATGGTTTGCTTGGGTCTAATGAGAAAACTGTTAACACTAAACGACAGGCCGTCGTAACTTAAGTACTCGTTTGAGTCAGAACTAGATGACACTGTTTCCCGCATCATTAGGAAGTTGCACTTACTTTTGTGAATTTCACTGATTGTGCAGGGAATGCACGAAGTCGAACGATAGAAAACAACTGACTGCCAGTAGTTACCTCATTATATAGGTTTTGTAGTTCTACGTGATGTTTCATGTCTTGATGTATGCATACACTACTTAGACTTATCGATCGTAATGTGCATACTATGTCACCATGTTTTATGTCTGTCCTACAGTGATGCCGCTCGTCAATGACTCATTTCACTTGTACAAAGCCTCTCAATAGTGTATGGCTCTTATGGAGTTGTTTATAACACCCATCGTTTGATGCATCTGGCTGTTGACGCTGGCTGATTTGGCTGCCTGGAAGGCTTTTCATGTTCCTCTTTTAATTTATGTCTGAGGAGGCTTACAACACTCATCCACAGACTTATGACGCTAGCCGAACAACCTTACCGGCGACTAAACGAACAGCTCAATCTGGATTCTACTCGTCAAAAGTAACCTGATGATAACACTGGTCTAGCGAGTCATCACGCGCCATAGAAAACGATGAGAGTACTTATTTAATCCGTGGAAGCGTGTATAGCGGTAGACCCTCAGAGGATGCCGCCATTATTGATGGTCCGCCTTGTAGCATTGTGAATGTTTGCGACACCAATGTGTCTTACTGTAAATTTGCACATGTTTCCCCATGTTTAGTCATTTACTTTCCTTAATCAGTTTTACATATATGGTCTTTTCTATTTACAACCACTAGTCTACACTACTCTGCAAGAGCACGTCCAATGCAAATGTTGCATCCCCTTGACACACTGCCTTTGTATACGTGTCTTTATAGTACAATCTCAGTCAAATTGATTGATGCACATTCTGATTTTTAGATGTTCGCCATCGTTCGGTTCATCATCGACAATTCTATAGCTATTTTACACAATGAATGTCTCGAGCACATTTCGCTGCATCTCATCAGGTACATACTGCAGTCAATGGGTTTAAATAGCAAGGTTCAATGGGCATTGTGAAGCTGAACAACAAAATCAACAACCACACAAGCACACGCACACACACAGCCAAACACAGGAGTTACTAGGGCAATCTGGTACTGAGAAACAAGTCTTTCTGTACGCAAAGCGGTGATAACCATTTGCTAATTGCTACCGCCTCCGCGAATCGGAGAAGCCTTCGAACTTTTGTTGCGTAACGTATCCGAAACGCTTTCTCCAGGTTCGACTAAGGTCGACAGGTCAACAGGTGTCGAGCGATCGATGACGCAGGTTCCTTGTAACTTGTCACATTCTCCTTTGAGCCCGGTATTGTGGTATCCATGATCGTTTTGCGAACCCAAACTGGAATGTGGTTGTTGATTCAGTTACGTAACTGCCGCTCCGTTTTGTCTGTGTAAGCGGCTGGGCACTTACAGGAGAATTCATAAATGATGTACGATTTAGCGTGAAGAAGTAGCGGTGTTTTCAGTGGTGGTGAGCAGCATGACCAATTGGGCTGTATAGAACTTACATTCCATAGATGCCGTGAAACGGATTTCCAACAGAGTGGCAATGTCTTTACCCTTGTATGACAAACGGAGATAGACACTTAGTTTGGGGCTGTTGAACACATCGCGGCGCCCGACTATTTTTTGCTGAAGTTCTCAACAAATGCCGACGGATAGCCATTTTCTTTGGGCATAGTTCTCAATAATGACATCTCTTCGGCCAATGTTTCTCGTGAACAGATTCTTCTTTCGCGATAGATCATAGTTCCCACCAGATCCCGCTTGTACTGGATCGGCACAATACTGTGAAAGTTCTGGTACTATCTAGTCCAAGTGTGTTCCCGGTAGACGGACCGCTGTAAGGAGCCGTTGTTCTGGCGCCTCATGAGAATATCCAAAATCGTCAGGGTTTCATCCTGTTCGTGCTCACTGGTGAAGTTTATTTTGAATTTCAGCTTGTTCATTGAATCGAGAATGTTCCTTGCCATCTCCTTGGTATCGGTAATTATCAACACATCATCAACATAACGCCGATAGAAATGAACCTGACTGAAAGCAGCGTCTGCGTTCTGCTGCAGGTGGGGAAGAGTAATATCGGTTAGTAGCGGACCGGGTGGACTGCCCATAGCAGCACCGTCGATTTGTGTATAGCCAGTACCCTGGAAGTAGAACTTTGCGTTTGCTGTGCATAGTAGAAGAAGGCGTTCTAGCTCAGACGTAGGTAAGTGAGCCCAGGGCCCACCAGTCTGATGTGCCCTTGGTGAAATGACAGTATCTAATCTAAGCCGCCATCAGAGGCATCTACACTTACAATCTGTTCAGTCCTGAAGAAGTTAGTTTGCGAACAAACAGGTTACTTGTAAAGGATGCTTCACACCCCTTACCCCATCCCAGTTCGACCGGTACTCACATGTATCAACGTGTTATTATTTAACTAAGGCCTTTATGACGCGAATGTTTTGTGTTGACCCCAACCAGACCGTCTTTGCATGCTGCAGATATCGTACTTCAGGACGAAGCGCGTTGTCAAAACACAAAATGGCCCAATCTGGCCAACACTTTTGAACGAGGTGTCCACGCGGATCTTGATAAAGCATCAAGTTGCCCTCATCATGGATAAAATGGTCGACAAAGAAACATTGACAAGATGTGGGATGACATGGCTCAGTACCGAAGCCACAAAATTGAGAGATGTCAAGCGATGCTTATTGCTTTAGAACACGAAGTGTCGCAAACGTATGTTTTCGATAAAAACACATCAGGTTTCTACAGATGTGAAGGAAAATAAAACCCAAAACGGTTACACGCGCAACTTGGTATTAGTCCTTACCAGATTCACCCGATGGATATGTAGGCAGTTAACACCTAATCGGTGTCCACAAACACAAAACTGAGATGATGTGAATTTTCACCAATACGAAGTTTCGCATGTAAAGGTTTTTAGTATTATTTTCCGTTATAACTGTAACAGCCTGATGGGGTTTTTATCTAGAGCACATTGTGGTGGATTACCAAACCGGAGGTGCGAGTATTCCAACTCTCGACAGAATACCTCAGTGCGGCAGAAAAGCACGTCCAGAAGCCCATAGCGATGGGAACGCGGACAACATGGGCGACCGATAGAGTCATCGCTCAATCAGATCGGACCAACGGGCGAGACGTGGCAAGCAAAATGGGATTGGCGACCAGATCGGAGGCACGATTATTTCAACACTCAGGGGAATATCTCGATACGTTCGTGGAATACGGTCAAAGCCCAAAGTGGATAGATTGCGGACATCACGAGCGACCGGACGAGCCATCGCTTAATGAGATCGGACCAACTGATGAGAAATGGCAGGTGGAAAGTCCCCGATAGAAGGTATCGGTCACACTCACAAACTAGGCAGAAGTGCACACCACGTGTGAGCAGAAACCGAGAATGTTGTGGACCGGAATTCTGATTCATAAACGCGAGCGCGCGCGTAGCATGTCAACGAGCGAGTTGGGCAACGAAGATTGTGCTTTATTGGACGCCTTTTTGCTATAATATGTTTATCACACTTCATGTTCTGTGACTTAACGGAAATTTTCGAAATAATCAAGTGCCTATCGTTTTCGCAATATGGTTATAACACGTCAGAGTCCACAAATGGTGCGATATACCTAAAATCAAAGCATGATGTGCGTCAGATTTTACGGGAAAATGGCTAGGTTTTGACCAGTCTTTCAGCGACTTGTAAATATGTTTTGTTCACGAGTGCAGCCTTTTATTAGTTGTCGTTTGGTTTAAAAACTGTCTTGATGACAAAATCCATTAGGGAAATATCATACTTTTACTCTGTCCATTTGCTGGTTCCCAATCCAGTATTACTCTCCAACCGCTCAAACAGTTGTGTTGACAGCTAGGTGTTATCAGTTGTCTGTTACTAGTTGAGTGGTTGTCTGTCTGTCTATGTGGTTGTCTGGATCTGCGGTGCAATCGTGTGTGCATGCATGCATGTGTACGTACGTTTGAGGACATGATGACCCGGTGTTCGTTCTGTGAATCGGGCTGCTGCTATCGCTGCATGTTGGGCTGGCGACTTGGAAGGCGGTGTTGAGTGTTTTGCCAAATGCGATTTGATGCAAGTTGTGTGTGTGTGTGTGTGCTATCATTTTCCGTTGATCACTCTTGGCGTTGTATGTTCTGTGAGCTTCCAGTTTGTACAGTGTTTGGTTTGTGTGTGTACGTGTGTTGTGCTTTCTCTTTTGTGCTACCTTAGCAAGGTGGTCAGGCTTGTGCGCTGTTCTGATCCGGCAGGCTAAACTCACTCGGACATCGGTCCTTGCAGGTACAACCATGTCACATTAGCCAAAGAGGAACAGCCAGACAAAGTGCAGTTGGGCAGGTTGTGGATGATGCCGGAGTGCTGTCTTACGTTTCGACTCGATGTCTGTTCCTTCCTGGTCTGGTTTTGTGTGTAGTATTGATCTTCATGAGTATTGACTTTATAGTTATGCGACTCTCGAGACTATGCGAAACTAATATAATTTGGGCGTTGCTAGTTGTCGGAGTTGCAGTGATTGTGTTTTCTTGTATGTCACCCGCTGCCTTGCGGTACAGGCTAGTGAGCCAAAGGATTTCGTTGAGGGCTGTGGTCGCTCTCCTGCCTAAGCTTCTGTATCCCGGCACTATCCAAATCCCACATAATCTATGCAATGTAATATAAATCAAATGTTATACTGCATCGGCGCTCGTGCAGGCTAAACCGGGTAGCCGTATCTGCTGTTTGTGGCAGGGTGTATAGGTGAAACACGCTACTGCCAGTCGTTCACCCTCATACTGTTCCCCCAACATGAATCTCCTAGCAGATACTTCTCACTCAAGTTTCAGTAACCCGAAGACCAACCTGAAACAGATCCGGGGACGCAAGACGCTCTGTTTTGGAGCATGGAATGTGCGCACGCTGCTGGATCGATGCAGCTCCAAAGGACAGCCAGAACGGCTCATTGCACTGATTGCAATGGAACTGCGTCGCTATGGTACCGACGTAGCAGCCTTGAGCGAGAAGAGGCTTGCGGACCAAGGTAAGTTACGGGAAGCATGTGCCGGGTACACCTTCTACTGGACAGGTTACCCGGTAGATGGTGCTCAGTAACAGGGTGTCTGTTTCGCATTCGCTGAACGCATCAACGCTTTGGTGATAGGCGAACCGCACAGCATCGGCCCTCGAATGCCGCCTATGCGCCTATGACTCAGTCGAGGTGAGTGTGCCACATTTGTTAGTGTTTATGTTCCAACTATTTGTCACGCTGATGGTACAAAGGATCTATGAATGGTTGTCCGTCACAATCCTGTCGGCAACGGTGAGTGACCGACTGTTTGTTCCGGACAAGTCGGGCGCGACTCGGTAGCCTGGGCTGGGAATCCTCGAACCCCACGGCATTGGTTCAGTCAACGAGAATGGTGATCGTTTGTCCCACTGGTGTGCCCCTCACAAGCTGGCTATCACAAACCTCTGTTTCCCGCTGGATGCGAGCGACACCATAACATGGACTCGCCGTCTGCTTGACTATGTGATTGTGCAGTAGCGCGTGAACTGCGTATCACGTGAGTGGTGCGCGGCTTTGAATGTAGCACGGATCATAGACTGGTCAGGACTAAATTATTTATCCATGTACGCAAGTCTGTTTATTGTAGATATTCCGGACAGCGGCAGAAGTTGGATGCCAAATGGTTGGAGAACTGTGAGATGAAGACTGCCGTCAAGAATACCGTTGCCGCTCGTCTACAAGACCCTCCTGTACCTACTACCCTTGGGGATATGTTACAGATCCTCAGGAACAGAGCATAGCAGCAGCCACTAAGACGATCGGTGTCGAACGCTTGAAACGCCCGGATTTGTTCGACGACAACAACACGGCTATCCCCAGCTCGAATGCGACGTTTGCCGCTTACACAACAGATCCGGACAATGAAGACAACAGAGCGACATTCCGGAGTATTTACCATCAACTCATCAAACATATTTGTGAAATCACAGAAGACTCGCGGAGGAAGCAGGGTGAGCGGATACAAGGCTTCGCAAACCGTCGACAACATAAGCAGCTCTACGACTCGCTCGAGACGATTTTCGGTCCATCGACCCAGTCCATTAAAGCAATGGTTGACATGGATACCGGTTGTTCGTGTACTCAGCCAGAGAACATCATGAACGTCTGACGCAAACGCTTTGGTAGCTTAGTAAACCATATTGCTACAGTTAATTGGATGACCGTGAACAGCTTGCCGCAGCAGGCTGTCAAACCTTCACTTGCTCTCACCCCGGATTTGTTAGATGCGCAAAAAGTGATCACAAAACCGCGCAATAAAAAGTTGCAGGCGAGGATGGATTGCGAGGTAAAATTCTCAAGAATGGCGGACCGGCGTTAGAACGTGCTTTGCCTCAGCTGGTTCACTGTATCTGGAAGCAGGACGAAATGCCACAATACTTCAAGGGTGCTTTGGTAGCACTTTTATTTAAAGGTAAGTGTAACAAGCAACGTTCCGACATCTATCGAGGCATCAGTCTGCTGAGTTGCGCAGGCAAGGTGCTTGCACAAATCCTCCTGGGCCGACTGAATGCGAACGTTCCGGGGGCCAATGTTCCCGAGAAGTAGTGTGGATTTCGGGCGAGCCACAGTACGGTCGACTTGGTGTTTGTTGCCAGACAGCTTCAGTTGGAATGTCGGGAACGCAATCAGCCCTCGTATGCCGTCTTCGTTGACTTCAAGGCTGCGAATCGTCAATGGAGATGCTCGGTGAGTTTGGATGTTCGGATAGGTTCGTCAGTTTGATTCGTATGTAGCCTGTGGGCATGGAGACGAAGGTACAATCGTGTGGATCTACCTCTGATGATTTTGACATTGTCACTGGCGTGAATCAGGGTTGCGTTCTAGCCTCCAGCCCTCTTCAGTTTGTATTAGACCGCCATGTTACTAGTTGCTCTTCAGGGCTCGGTAGAGTACGGTGTTGAGGTTATCTCCCGGATGGGTGAACGTCTGCTGAATATTCGACGATTCGGTGCCCCAAGAGGACTACATACCTCAAGGATGCGCATATTTCTGTTAGTAGATTACAGCACGCTTTTCACACACAGCGAAGACAAACTACAACGACTGGCCACGGCTTTCGCGACCACAGCATTGGATATCAACACAGGTAGGATATTCTCTTTTGTTCGGCTCTCTGCGGGCGGAGGTGCTGTTCCTGCACGTGCGTTTGAAATTCGCATCAATGGAGATGCTGTCGACAGCTGCGCAGATTTTGCTACTTGGGTAGCAATATGTTCACAAATCTGTCCGTAGACAGCGAGTTAAGATTTCGCACGGAAAAAGCTAGTGCTACTTTTTGGTCTCTTGGAAGACGTGTCTGGAAGAACCACAGACTAAAGATGGCCACTAAACTCTGTCCACCACTCAATGGTGCTGTTTATACTGCTGTACGACAGCAAAATTTGCACACTGTATCAGCAGAACGTGTGATATCTGTATCGTTTCCATTTACAGTCTCTAAGAAGGATCTTGTGTATTCAGTGGTCAGACATGATTCTGAACACCGTGGCACTACGGTGAGCGGATGTGGACGGAATGGAGGCTATACTGATGCTGAATCACCACTGTTGGCTAAGTCACGTTCATCGGATGAGCGATGACCGTGATCCAAAGCAGCTGCTGCATGGACAACTGAAATAAGATAAGCGAAATCCTGGCAGTCAAATGCGGAGATAACAGGATGCTAGCCAGGTGGGCCTTTCGCATTGCAATATTAATGTTAGGTGTTGGGAAGACTTGACGTTGAACATGACAGTCTGGAGAAATATGATTCAGATGGGCATCCGCAAGTTCAGTGACTGGTAATTGCGCGGCAATAAACGGGAATGCGTAGCAGGCAGGGGGACCATCGGTGAGGTAGGTCGTGATGATATGACCATATGGCTTCGTGGTGTGTGCGGCTGCAAATGCGATGGCGGTTGACGACTAGTTGGTCATCGACGTACTTATAGCAAACGGTCGCTCAAGGGATAATTAGTACCTTAAGGTCAAATAGGTTATACTATTTACATCCGTTTATTTAATGTTTACATCATCCAACGACTACCGCCGATTGGAACTCACTCGTTCCCATTTTCAGAAACCTGGATGTGTGTGACCCTCTACCTTTATTTTTCTGTAGCTGTGTTGGTATACTGTATCATAAATGTCTGTGTTCAACCAGCCCAACCTTGCATTTTGCTTTTACTTCATATCCTCTCTAGAGTGCGCCAACACGCAGTCCTATACTGGAGCACTTCTTGCGTGATATTTTCAATATCTCTCTTCCCAATGCAGATCTTACCATTGCAGTCTCTTCCTATTTGTTTCTCGAGAGATAGGGGTCTCAAGTTCGAGCTAGTCTTTGAACTGGCTAACCACCATTGGCCAGCTGGACACAAAGGCCTCACTCATACACCTGATATTATTCCTTCTGGTTTACGCCGGATACTTGGTGTGTCAGTGGAACCGCAAGTGGTGCAGTGCAAGCCACTTGTGGTGAGTGTGATGTGCAGTCGTCATCTGACTTCGGTCACCGCCACAGGTAAATCCGAACCGGATGCCGCTAACCGTCATCGATCGTAGTCATTGGTGGCCAAGACGGTGGGTCGATGGGCTGAACAACTTCACTGGGAATGTGGGTACATCCCCACCCAACGCACAGTCAGCTTACCTGGCTGTGGTCTCAGCGGTGTACTGTGCACGTTCGCTAACCCGACTCGGTTAAGAGGCGTGCCCGTTGCGTAAGTCCTTTGGTCTATGTGTGCGTGTATACATATATATATAATAAGTATATATTCGTGAATATAAATGTTCACATACCAATATTTGTTGATACATATATCCGTGGATATTTGTATATATACCAATAAATGTATATATATATATATATTACTGATGAGTAGTCGGGGATTTGGTTCATTTCAAGTTGAACATCACCCACAATTGATCGCAGCCGTCGCATTCCCGTAGATTGTCCAGTCCACCCCTTTCGAAAAGAAGCACTAGACTCGAGTTTCGGTCTGATTAGAGCTCGTCAGTAGTGCATATCATCGCCACTGCTGGGACTAGAACCACGGCTGCGATCAATTGTGGGTGATGTTCAACTTGGCATATATATACGTATATATATTTAAAGTATTAAAAGGGCAAACACTGAGTAATGAACGATTTATTGTGACGTTTCAAATCCACACTAGGATATATATATATATACATTTATATGTATACACACAAATATCCACCGATATATATATATATATATATCAATAAATATATATAAGTATATATGAC
>JTDE01004571.1:47760-59831 GCA_014338405.1 Paragonimus skrjabini miyazakii | reverse complement strand
TTAACAGTCCGCGATATGTCTTCTCTCTGTTTTGACTAAATGGATTAAAGGAACTCAGTGTTTCAATTTACATTAGCCAAAATCCAAACTACTCACCAGTAGTCAAAATATCTTTCTATAGATTAATGATTTATGTTATTTCAATTTGGAGAGTGGGGACGTCGACAGGATAATAACTGTCTCCTCTAGAGACGATCCGGCAATCTGAACATTCATAAGAAGTCGATTTTGCAAACACCTGTTGTCGGTCATTTTCATCAGGATTTTACAATTACATAGGGTAAGTGCGAGTTATATAAGAAAATTATAACGTGTCAAATAGGTCATCAAAGTTCACCGGGGTGGTACGAATCACAGTCTACTGGGGGAGGGTGGGGTTATTGGTGAATGTGTTGGAATTTTACACGTGCCTATTGTGAGACATGCGTTCATCAGTGTTGAATGGTTCAGGCTTGCTCGGGTTCCAAGTGGATGTGGAATGAATGACCAGGGGAGGTGGAGGGTTTGTACGAATTGTTTTTGGACACAGAGGCAGGGTTTCTCATTCCCATAGATTTCTCACTCTAGGAAGTCTGTGGGAATGCGACAGCTGCTGTGATGTTCAGCTTGAACTTAACCAAATCCCCGACTACTTATCAGTAACATAGGGTTTGTGGAGTCTGATAGCAATAGCCTAGGCCGTTGATAACAGTCGCACGCTGACAGCTCTGGAGCAGGATTGATGAACCTTGTAGATGATTCGGAACGCTTCATCCGGATTTACTTGATGGCCAGTATCAAGTAAGTGGAAGCCAATCGCATTGGATGTAGGCTTTCTCGAACCGTTGCGAAGCCATTTCGGTAATTGTTCACCAATCCAATGTGAAGTTGATGGTACAGTGGTCTACACGAATGTCTCATGAGAGCATAGTTAGAGTTCTACTCCCGGCCGTGGCTTGGATATATACTACTGATTACCTATTACAACACACAGATTTTACTGCAGTGTTTCTTTTTAAAATAGGCCGACTAAAATCCGTGGGGATGCGACAGCTACGGTCATTGGTGAGTGACGTTCACTCTATGTATCTCATTCACTCTTTTGAGCTGTGTACTAATTGTTGATGACCATGAGATCAGTGTAAATTTTAAGTTTTAGTAATGAGTACCTAACCAGACGTCTCATGTATCTATTGCTCTATGAATTGTTAGTTTTTCAGACAAACATTTCATTCGCCATTTATTGCATTTATTTTTATTAGTTTAATAGTAGTTGATGAGATTACTTACTTAAGCATGCATTGGTTGCAATTCATCGGAAGTCGTTGTGTGGTTTCACGGGTTGTTCCGAATATGTGATACGTCGGATAATTATCATGTGATCAGCATGTGTGGCAAACTCTCGACTAAATCAATATAATTTTAACTCGCCACTAATGACAGGTTAGTAATTAGGATATCAAAACCTTATTTGCACTTTCCGGGTGTATGTAATGAAATACAAATCGACAGATTTCTGTCTTGGATGTAAATACATAGTGGTATTTTGTGTGCAGAGCAAACAAACCACACACGTAGACACAACACAGGATGCTTCACCTGATCCGACAGGTAACAGGAATGCCGAAACGTAACGCGTGGTTAACTGAGAAAAATTGAACTTCCAGATTTCTTTGATCATGAATGATGGCGTACATAAAAATGAAGCATAGAAGCAAACAAAAAATAAGCAATGATCGCAATAGTGTAGACATTTTGAGTCAGGGTCGATTCATGGGGTATCCGTCTAAGTTATTTCAGCTCGTACATTTGGACTAGTTCCTCCCAAGATTCGTTCCTTCTATTGACAATTAACTGAGAGATAATTCGCCTTCGATCTAGGTTATCTTGAGGCAAATAATTATTTCAGTATTGGGTTATAATTTTGTGCAGTTGTGCTTATTAAACTAACTGATGTTATCGTAGAAGGCTGCAACCAGTGTAATGAAATGCACTTTTTTGAACGGTACCGCAAGATATGCGCAACCTCTTTGATCCTTCGGATGAATGTCCCACCTGAAAATTGCACATAATAAGAACTGTATGTGATATGAATCGGACAGAATAAGAGAACTGCTTCAAAATTTACGGTCACCTTCTCTGGGCCCACTGCCACTAGTTACGAATACGGATGCAGAGCATCGCCTTTGTCTACTCAGGATTAGTCACTTCGAACGTTTAATGTTCATTAATAAAAGGGTTTTTATGATTGAAAAAATGCTTCTCGCTTACAGTGCCTATATGTGTAATAGCCCATGACCTTCCTTCATTCGGAAATATGATATCCAAACGTCATTTGGAACATTCTTCTGTCTGTTCATCATGTGCCTGGTGTAAGAGGCGGAGAATACAGAGATGTGTATCGTGGTGACACGTAGTGTATCAGCCAGCAGGAAGACATCCACCTGCTCAGCCGTCTCTCAAGTCGATCGTTCTCCCAACTGTTCAGCTGTAATTTAGAATGCCTCGTTCTTCAGCAAAGTGAGGAACGTTAACATTTGTTAATTTCGGTTTAATGCTTTTGGAGACTGTGACACATGTGGTTGTTACACGGATTCCATAAATAATTATTGTTTTTGTAAGAATTTGTTTACCCCATCGTTACTTACGGCTTAATAACGATTCCACAATCCCCTCGGACAGCCGATACAGATGATACTCGTGTTTTTTATATTTTAATCGATGTTTTATTATTACGAGGTTCTGTTTGATAATGTACAGTTTCTGCCATCCATAGCTACATTTAATGTGCTGTCCATGTGAGTCTCGGTATGACATTTTGACGTGAAATTAGACAATATTTTTTTGCTGTTAACTTTCGTGAAAAGTTGCGTTATCTCTTAGCCTTTGACACTAGCAGAACCGAGTGGATGATCGATTAAGTTAGATTAGCATTCTGTTCAGTTAAACAAACTGAACTGTCACAACTGCACTTTGAGAGTTGGTATTATCGCACGAGGGCTTGCTCGAGCAACACTAGTAAGAAACCAGGGGTTCATGCTTCCTTCACTGGTTACATTGGTGAGCCACCTGAGAGTCTGCCGAATCTTTTCAAGGTTGAGTAAAAGTAGCTTGAATGGATTAGTCTAGGTTTGAATGTTGTACATGGACTGGCCGTGCTTCACAGTGTTGTTTGGGGGAAACGGCTGATTTCGATCATATATGTGGTTCTAGTTAACGCATGATCTACTCACATGTGTAATACCATTCAGACTACCAGGATGAACGAGGTGTCTGGTCAAAAACTAACTACATTAGTGGGGAGATGGATACAGTGTGTGATTATCAACTTGGATAAAAGGTTTGCAACGACATCGCAACCCTCTGTGCAAAGTAAAGGATTATGACGTTTTAACAGCAAATGAACTACAGAGGCTACAATGATCACTACGCTGGCTAACTCTGAATTTAACTGAACATCACTACCACTGGTTAATTGACGCGGTCCATCAGCACTTGCACATGAAATGTCTAACTTGGATAAGTGTGAAGGACAGAATAATAAACGAGGTAATAATGATCGCTGTCTGACACGGGGCATGACTGGTTAACACTCAGTGTTGCGATATGTCCCTTCGGGAGAAATTCGATTGATCTTTGTAACCATTGCACGCCGGTAACTTTTTCGCTACTACAATCTACTGCGTATCCTGTGGTATGCGTCTAGGCACTAGCTGTCTCCGTTTTTCAAAGGTGAGTACAGAATCGAAATGAGCTTCGCATTCTCTACTGTTTCGGACATATACGACTTACTTCTTCATATATTTAATTCGTGTTTTATTAACTTTGGGACGTTCGGTAACTGTAAAGCAATCCTATTGAATAAACAGTACTGGTAAGCATTATATTCACCCCACGTTTCGACCGTTTACAGCGGGTTGTTTAATGATCACACTTGAGTGCTTACTAGTACTTTTCCTGTGACATTGTTCGTGAGTAACTGGGTAGGAAATTGGTGTCAGTGCCGATACGTTAAAAACCATCACTGATTTATGCTGATCGCCTGATTCACTAAGCTGAATATACGGTGCCTTATAACCAGAACGTCTGAATTGACTGTCCGATAGCTCCGATTGTCTGTGTGTATGCTGATTCATTCGATGGTTATTTCACTCGCTTTTCCTGCTACAATGAGGCCAACATTGACCCAAAATTAGGTTCAGCTTACTCAGTCAGGTGGCAAGGAACAACGCGCCGTATCTACTTACACCATAGAATAGCTAAATATTCATTTCGAATGTTGATTTCATATCGTGATGTTCCACCTCGCCACTCAGCTGTGAGCGAAGTGAAGCGTGGGTGGGACCGTCAAAGCCTTGCGACCCAACCACAACTTTGACAGCGCCGTCTGATGTGCATTTGCCGCGATAGTGCACGTGATCACTAGTGTACACGTGCAAGTCTCATGATTTGACCTTGATACGCACAACCGTTCCTTACCCCGCATTGGCTGCATTCTGCATTGCAGTTGTAGCTTGGATCGCCGACTGGCGTACGCCTGTGTGACTCAGAATACCGGAAATGAACTTTGGAGTAAAATGATGGTAACTATAAGGCAGTATGCAAGAGTGCGGGCTTTTCCAAGTCAAAACTGTTGACTTAAAATTACATTAATATTACTGGATAGATCGTGTCATTCGGTCATGTTTTCATTGGTTGACACTGACCTGGTATTCAAGTGAGCAATGAGACAATTAGGAAATGTTATTAACGAGGCATGACTATATACACTTTCTTTGTCTTTACATGGGCTACGGACCTCGTGCATCGGGTGTTGCGTTACCTGTGTTATTGATCCCCGAATGTCTACTTAGAATACCAGACCAGGTTGTGACTGGAAAACAAAGTAAATGGAAGGGTTACATTCACGCAATCCTAACTACACTTACTCCCCCCTTTAGATCTAAATAAAAAATGGAATCAACTGATCCACTGTGCACATGAGGTCAAAACAAAGAAACATTCTATGGTCCATTTGTGAATATATATAAGTTTCAAGGTTTCTGCTCAGAACACAAGGGAATCGTGCTCGACCACCTAAAGAGGTGAACAAAAAATAATTGCAACAACCTGACAGAGCGTTCTACTGGCATTGGCACTGAACCAGTAGAGTAAGTCGGTGAGTCGACCGTCTACTTTACATCGAAACCGGTGAGTGGGACACATTCACGTGGAATAACGTATCAACGTTTCGTTTTATAGCAAGAACAAGCTTGATGTGAATAATGATGATAACGTGCCCAAAATATACACTGTGAGATGCGCTTCCATCAGAAGAACGGTGAGTATTTAAGATCTGTCAGGCTTAGCTGGATGTGATGTGCTACAGGAAACCGGGAGGTGCGCTGCTGATTCGGAACTTCACAAAGAACCGTATGAACGAACTGAAAGAACGAAACCGAATGATAGATGTTTACTATGTAATAGCGTAACATCGGTAGGCGATTGCAAAAATAGGAAAGTGTCAAACACATGGACATTTTCGTCAATTTAACGTGATATGTTATTCATAAACAAAAGTTCTCGGTGGGTACTGCTTTCCGCTGATGAGGTGAGGAGGATACCTGAGCCCCAGTCCCATTAAGGCATCACTTCATCAAAAAGGGGAGAACACTGCTGGTAATTGACTAAGCTCTCAAGTAATCGATTTGTCACTGGTTTATTGAGATCTCTGTGAGTTTTAGATGCACCTACAGACAACGTGAACACAAGGTTTATGTTTTACTCATCCAGGAATACGGTAAACTTCTGGTTGACAAAGATTTTCGCGTTTCAATCGTTTCCAGATTTCCACAGAGATCATAAGAAATCAACTGTTCGAAACAGCTATTTTCGGTCACCTTCATCAGACATTTACAATTACACGGAGTACTTGCTTTTTATGTATGAAAAACTAGAACAAATCAAACAAGACATTAAGATCGTAGACATAGGACGAATCACAGTCTACTGGAAGGGGTGGCATGGGGTGCACTAGAAATAGGCTTTCTCGAGCCGTTGCGAAGCCATTTCAGTAGTTGTTTACGAATCCTCCTCTTTAACCACTTTGTGGTCCTCCCAACGTAACCGGCTTGAAAACAACAGGTGAGAGAGTGGATGCAGAAAGACGAAGAGAACTTGGGCAAACTATCCTTAAGGCGTGGCACTAGTACTGGGCATGTATTGAACGATAAGATGACCCATGCTGCAGGATAGGCACTCTCAATTGCGCTACAAGCTCGGCGGGTGATAATTTTACTGGTGATAAAAACAGGCTTTTTATCCATCGGCTGAACAATGTAATCGGTGCAACCAGTTCTCACTTAATTGACACTGATCATTAAATTGAACTGGATGAAGCCTTCCGAGTTATCTACAAGGTTCGTCAGGCTCACTCAAGAGCTGTCAGATTGCGATTGTCAACGGCTGAGGCTATTGCCATCAAACTCTACAATGCATGTCTATGTGCCCAAAAACAATTCATGCAAACCCTACATCTCCCTTGCCAACCATTCCACAGCCCCTTGAAACACAAACAAACGTAAACTGCTTGACATCGACGAACGTATGTCTCACGGTAAGCACAAATGACATTACTGATGAGTAGTAGGGGATTTTGATTTTTCATATAGATTGAACATCACCCACAACTGATTGCAGTTGTCGCATTCTCATAAACTTTCCAGTCGATCAATGTCGAAGATAAACACTAGCCTCGAGTTTCGTCCTCATTAGAGCTCGTCAGTAGTGCATATCCTTGCCACTGCCCGGACTAGAACTCCGGCCACGCTTTAATCAGGCAACCGTGTTGACCACTGTGCCACTGACCTCAAATTAGGCACGACCGAATTATCATATGTGAACGCTCAACCCCTTTCGTTTGTGAGCAATGATCAGTGACATTGTCACACATTCACGAACACTCCCACCCCCCTCCAGCAGACCGTAAACCGTCCCATATCTATGGTTATAATGACCCATTTAAACTGCTTCTATTTTTCACATGTAAAACGCATGTGCCCTATATAATTGTAGGAGCCCGATGAGGATGACCGGAAACAGCGGTTCACATGAATGATTTCTTATTTCCACATTTGTTGCTCAAACCGAAACCTTGGTTTCTGATGCCTAACATATTTTGATGTCTAAGTTGATCCTTGGAATCCAACATTTCTTATAACTTTTGGACTGTAATTCTGTCGCCGTCTATGCGTGCAGAAATAAGCGCAGCAGATTTGAATACATATTATGGTGGACTTTCAGGCCGGAGGCGCGAGTATTCCAACTCTCGGTGAAATAACTCAACGCAGGGGGAAGGCGCGTCCACAACCACTGAACGATCGGATGGCGGACAACGGGGGCAATCGGATGAGTCACCACTCGATCGGATCGGACCAACAGACGAGACATGACAGGCAAAATAGAATGGACGACGAAATCGGAGACGCGATTATTCCAACGCTCGCAGGAATATCACGACACTGCCGTGGAATACGATCAAAGCCAACTGTGGATAGATGGAGGACAACACGAGCGACCGAAAAAGCCATCGCTCAGGGAAATTGGACTAACGGACGAAGATTGGTAGACGAAAAATCCCCGGATGGAAGGCGCCGATCACACACATAAACCGGGTAAAAGTGCACATGACGTGTGGGCGGAAACCGGGTGTGTATGTTGTGAGCTGGGATTGTGATGCAAAATCGTGAGCGCGCGTGTGGCATGGTAACTAACGTGTTGAACAATAAAGATTGTGCCTTATTGGACGCCTTTTCGCTACAATATTATTGAGTGCAGACACGCCGACCGCTTTTGATCTGTAAATCCACAGTTCAGTGTAGCAATGTTGGATTAATCTATTCAGATTTATCTATACTTTTTGTGTCACCTCACAAAAATTTTCTTATCGCGGTGATTTTTATTGTAACTCGTCTTCTAAAACGCATAGTTGTCCGTTTTTCTGACGGACAAGCTACGTGTGAGAACAATATACGCGGAATACCTGACTGAGGATTTTCCACCATGAACAGTGACCAATGAAGCAAGTGAGTGGTCAAGCTGCCTACCTGATTGTTCTGGTGAAGTAAATCTTCGGTCTGTTATAGAGTTAACCCTATGCGAGTAGTACATACAAAAGTGGCTACTGGAAACTCATGATATGAACCTATCAGTGCAAAATTCTTTTGGTTAGTTCTAGCAAATTTGACAACTTAATGATTGGGGCCACTTTGTCTTTGGTTTCACTTTCACGGATCGCATGTATTGGACGCTGAAAACCTGAGTTGGATAGGCGAATGAACAACTGTCCATTCTTGAGTTGTTGCCAACGGTCACCAGGTGCCATCAGGTAGAGGTTCGTAGACAATCACCTGTGAATTTCAGTGGTAGTTTCTAACATCTGTAAGGATCAACCAGGACTAGAAAGAATGACAGGACGTATTCTTATAGGACAAATAGTAACTAATTTGGATTTAAACTGTTTAATAATCAGAATAACTCGGCGCCCTGCATAAAGTTATGGGCGAAACACGTTTCACAGACCCAGGAAACAAATTGTAACTCAGGTTTGATAAAAGCGCTTAGTCTTGGCAACATATTGAATGCTGGTGAATAATTGTATACGAGAAATCTTCATCAGCTTCTGTGACGTGCATTGACAGTACGTGTGTATGTGTGGCACTATTGTTCGCGCGATTCACCAGCTGTAGCATGTTACAGCATGTCTATTAGACTCATGGTGCAGATTGAAGTCTGACCGTACAATTGTGCGGATTTTCTACAGTTCATGTTTACCGTTGCAATGTTGCTGATCACACACGAGTCCGCTAATTGTGGCACAGTACTAGAGAAATTAGAAGAATCCACACAGTCGCCGCGATCGATGATCTCGTCGACATATCGCACTAACGCCAAAATCCCTACCCCCAACTTTCTGATACAATTGGGTTTGGATCTCTAAATCACTCGTTAGCATCGTTGGTGCTTAAACCTTGGTTGTTGGAAGGTTGTGAACTCCTGTCATTGACCATTAGTACCCCACTTAACTTTTTGCGCTTTTACGGGTTGCCCAATTTGGTAAACATAAATTAAACTGATGGTTGGACGAAAAATGTTTGAAAACAAGTTTTTGTCACAGATACTTCTAAAGCAATGGTATTTTGGACTACCTGAGAGCCAATTAAGGTCGATTGGTAATTGGCACGTAGACGGACCGTTGGTTCTAGGGCCGCCGGTTCGAAGTCCACATTTCTCACTCGCTTCCATCTAAGCCCGCGTAGTGTGACAGTATGACGCATGACTCGGTAAATCACAAGACGACGAACACTGTGACATGCTGGTGAACCGTTTGAAAAACTTCTGTGCTAGAATCGTGTGTGCTAATCTCCCTAGGACCGTCAGATTGTATGTTCAAGGGTAAAACAGAGGTTCAGTAAGCTCAGCATTCGTCACTAGGCTCATGGGTTAGCTGTCGTAGTTCTAAAAGGAGTTCGGTTTCTTCCAACAGTCTTTCTCAGGTCCACAATTCCCTGTTTGTTTATGATTCATATCCTTCTGAAGCAACTCGATCCACTCTTCTACCGCTTATCTGCCCAAAATCAAGGCGTTTGAAGTATGACATCTGAGAGGGGTTAATCCCCGTATACTAAAATCTTGTCATAACTAGTTCACCTTGGACAAAACTAGCGGGCAGTTGTCGACTGTGACTGTGACCCAATTGCTCGATTTTATGTCACATCTCTCACCTTGTGAAGGGTGCAGAATGTGGCCACTATCACAGCGATTCTACGACTAGGCAAAGGGCTGGCGACAAGAATACTGAGTCACGTACTCAGCGGTTACTGAGTGACAAACCCGCAATAGAGGACAGTCCACCTGTAGACTTAATGTCTCATTCTCTTTTGCACGTTATTTAATCCACTGCTGCAACAAAGTGCAAAATTTCGTTTTTTCCCTGCTTTTGATCACACATTCTTTCTACCCGGTTTTCAGTTTGCTGCGTTGCTGGTACTACACAAGCACGTGGGTGCATGGATGCGCCACCGGAATATTCGCTTCATGAATGTACTCGTAATTACTGCACAACTCTCTACCGGCTGTTCGACTTCAACTGAAAGCCTACTAGTGTAGTGAGGACAAGCGATCGCACTGTGCTACTCACACCACTACTATTCAGTAGTGAGGTAAGGACATGGATTTTCATACTGAAGTGGCTGCGAGAAAAATATAAGAAACACTGATGTGCAGCGTAGCATTAAATGGTTCTTGGTGCATAAAGGAACTGAATATTGACATCCGTGACAACCGTGACGTTCTGAGACCAGTGCAGTACGCAAATGAGTGTTTCTGTTTGCAGTCATGTTGAAGCGCATAACTTATGTATTGGTTTTCTAAATAAACAACCCTCGCGCCATCCGCGTTCCTGGCTCACAACACGTGTTTATCACGTGAAGGTGTTGGTTTATTTGAAACACCAACTGTACTACGCTTTATGTCTAACAACATAAGTTGTTTGAAAGAACTTCTCTCTATTTTGATGAACTAGTTAGGTTAACTGTTATTCATTATTCCGAGATGGATATATTCATTTTTACGTTTGTTTTGCGCAAAAAACTGAAGCAAGTTTTAATCCAGCGGGTGCACTTAGTGTTGCTGAAGTACAAAATGTGATTTTCGCTAATTAGAGCTGATTTAACTAGACTATTCGGGGATCTTTCAGGTGATTTTGCAGTGTAAATCACGAGTTTTGAAGCTCCTAGTACACAGGAAACGGTTGTTTGTAACTTAGGACCATTTGAAGCATCTGTAACCCTTCACTCTCTCACACTATATGACAAACCGTCACATAGTCAGTAAGCAAAAGTGACTGGGAGTTGACATGCTGTTGGATTTGCGGCAGGAATAAAATTTACAGCGGTACTCATAGTGTGAAATATTTTGGTACACCGTGATTTGGACTTTGACACTGATAGGACAATTTTTGAGAAGGAAGCTGAAGGAATATTCATCTATCCCGTAATGATGGTTCCTCGTGTACTTATCTCTCTGAAATATACTTAGGGAAAACTGGAATGATGTCATCATCTGGTTTCCCTTCATCGATTTCCTTTGTTTATCGATTCCGAGCTAAGATCAACTTGGTACCGTACAAAAATTCTTTCTGAAATACATGTCACAACAACGTAAAATCCATCGGACACCCATGAGTATGCTCTTCCATAACTTTGAAGGAAACCGACAATAGTATAAATTACATGTGATTGACGAGCTCGTTGTGGTCCTAATAGCTCGACAATACTGTTCGGATCCCCTAAGCAGTAACATACCATATGGGTACTAGATGAATCGATCAATAAATCAAAGTGTGACTTCGTCAGTTCATTGGTGCACTAATTCAGTGCCACTGGTTAACTGAATCCTTGCTAAATTCTGGTAAGCCACCAGTGGCAAAAGTGCAACGGACTGGACTATACCTCTGACGTTGGTTCCGGGAGTAATTGCGTTACGTGTGACGCTGGTGACGAATAGATGTAGATACACTTTCTAGCTTAAATGATGCTAACATTTCTACTCTGTATGACAACCCCGACTCGGTTATACTGGTGAGAGATTGCAGAACGGCGTTTGGGGGTTGAGTTCTCTGTTGGACTACTACAAAATTTCTGGTCAGAAGCAATATTGAAGGTTGGTGTTGGAACAGTTGTTGGTGCTCACTTGCAAATTAAGAAATATCCACAACAGATTCCCTCAGTTCTCGCGAAATCCAGATGGTGAAAAAATTATTGACTCATTGTGTTGTATATGCGTCAAGACCGCCTGTGTGTCCCACGCTCGTGTTAGGATTCAAGCTGCGTCCTGTTTGGTCGTGCCTTCATCTACCAACGGCTCATTCGCCTACACACATAAGGATGACGTCACCGCTTGTAAATGCGACAATATAGTATGTACTTTTACTAACTCACGTGTTCTCTCTACCGTTGTTGCAGCCCGTAATGCTTACTGTTGATGGCACACCTGTACGAAGGCAGCACACTGCTTCAGCGGATTTTGTATTTATATATTCAAGGTCATAAGAT
>JTDE01004571.1:26314-37165 GCA_014338405.1 Paragonimus skrjabini miyazakii | reverse complement strand
GAAAACATGCTGGACACTATTGCGTCAAATGCATAAAATTGTCAGTGTGAAGTCACCGGGATAAAAAACCAAAAGGAGTGAACGCACAAGTCAGCTGAGCAACGGTCTTTGCTAGTGTGACGAACGGTAGATAGATTTTATGCATTGTGTGTATCACTGATGATTATGGGTAACCGAACCTGTGCACAGATAACGTGTAACGTGTGAACCTGTAGTGACACGATCAACGTACTATGTCGCATTGGTGAGATCAGCGTGTAGTACTTGTTGCTTGCACTTCGGTCTCAAAATGAGGATGTCTGTGTACACTATGTGCCAAACATATATACAATATAAATCACAGTTTTTATATCGTACATATATGATGTGAGGCTTAATTTCCGTCTCAAAGGGAACGGTGGATACATCACTATTTACTCGTTCGCGTAGTTCACTACGCGAACTAATAGATCAAAGATATAAAATCAGTGAGGAATACTAAAATGGGTGGAAGTACGCACCGCGTTCATACCCGCGCATTTTGAATGGACGATATATGTTCGAAGATGCCCACTAAATATTGTTCGATTGATCTGGAGATACACGGCTCCTAACTATTCTGTCATCATCATAACAGCCATGAGCCTGACCAAAAGATACTGTGGCTCGGGCCGCCGCTCGCCTCAAAAGTGACGTGGAATATCCTGGAAGAAAACATTACTAGGAAGGTCGAACATTATTCAAACAAGACTAAGCGGAAGAACTAGAAATGGTATGGATACAGGTACGCCATTGACTGTGACACATTGCCATCTCGGATAGCGTCTCTAATCAGCGGTTTGAGTGATCGCGAGGACCCCATCCAGGCAGGCGACACCTAACCACTTTGCTCAATGAAGCAGTCAAGGTCTTCATATTTTGTGATCACGTTATTGCTTGACCACCACGCGGTTTTACCCAACTGCTGGTGACCTCAGCATATAATACCCGGTACGATAAACGATCAGATGACATACGGAGTACGTGATCTAACCATCGCAAGCTGTGTACCGTGACTAATTGACCAATTGATCGCGCATCCCGAGCGTTCCGGAATACGCACCGGCGAAATGCCACATTGCTCACGCGATCAGTTCATTTAATTTGGGCCAATAGGCGGAGACAACGATGGTCAAACACAGCAAGCCTGTTGATGTCTTCTTTGTGAACAGGTCACATTTCCGAATCATAAAGCAAAATGGAACGCACACAGGCATTGTATACCCTTCCTTTCAGCGACAACCGGACGTCTTTTCGACGCCACAGATGACTCAGTTTGGCAAAGGCGACTCGTGCCTTTGCAATCCTCGCTGATATTTCATCAGCAATATTACAGGCTGACAAGATAGTGCTACCCAAGTATGTGAAACTGTCCACAGTCTCAAGTGGAATACCTGCAATGAAGAAAGTAGGAGTTGAAGTGCCCCAGTCTTGAAGCAACACTTTGCACTTTGAAGGTGCGAAGCGCATTCCATACAAACCAGCTCGGTCGCTCAACCTGTCCAGCATGGTTTGCATGTTTTCGGCAGAGGGGCTAAGTAAGACAGTGTCGTCCGCGTACTCCAGATCGGTCAATCTAGCGCCAGGAAGAAGCTCAACACCAAGCCCACTGTATTCCCGGAGCGCACCCTCTAGAATGTCGTCCATGACAAAATTGAACAGGAAGGGGGAAATCGGACACCCCTGACGAACACCACTAGAAGTGGTGAACGCCCGAGACAGTTGTCCATAAACTCTCACCCTGCTTGCCGAGTGAGCATACAGTGATCTCAGTAGATTCACGTATTTCTCTGGTACTCCCTTGCGGAGAAGACAGCTCCAGAGAACGTTACGAGCAACTGAATCGAAGGCAGCCTTCAGGTCCAAAAAGACCACGATTGTCGACTGTCTGTAACAGTGCCGATGTTCCAAGATCCGTCGCAAGGTAAAAATATGATCAACGCAACCTCGACCGGATCGGAATCCTGCCTGTTCTTCACGTACCTGACTTTCTCTAGGCTTAGTGAGCCGACGTAAAATGAGACCAGTGAGTAACTTGGACGCAATAGACACCAAACTGATGCCCCTGTGGTTGTCACATTGACTTCGGGCCCTCTTTTTGAAAATAGGAATGACTGTTGATAGGCACCAATCACGTGGTACCTCCGCAGTCTCCCAGATCGTCTGGAGAAGTATTGTCAGTTCTGATATCAACCTTTCCCCACCATCACTGAAAAGAGAAGGAGGGAGGAGGTCTGGATCAGGAGCCTTATTACGCTTTAATGATTTAAGCTCCAGGACCACTTCTGCTTCCGACGGAGGACCGTCTGAAGTGCAATAACTGACCATTCGAGTACCGTCGTCCACATGATCTGGTTCAGGCCAACTGAAATGCTCTTCAAAATGTTCAGCCCACCTGTCAAGTCGGCGCGATTGACTGGTAATAAGTGAACCATCTTTTTCACAAATGGTCTCACTTACACCGACTTGACGGCCAGAAGGTCAACGAGGACGTCATAGAACGCATCCTTGGTAGAATCCGAACAGCTGTCCGTTGGAGCATACGCCGATGTAATGAATACACAACGCTTTTCTGATTTGCGTCGACAGACTTCTACCGATGTATTGAGTCTGACGGCGCACAAACGACTGTTCACCGGGATCCAATCGGGAAAGCAATGCTCCGATCTGGACCTCAGTGCGATTCCCACCCCAGCTTGACCGCGAGATTCAGCTTCAGCGTCACCAGAAACTCTGAGATAGAGGCGCTTAGATCGACAGTTATCTAGGGGTGAGCTCAAATGGATAACCGTGTTAGAATCGCAGACTCCCGTCTCCGACACACAACACACATCAATACCCAGACTTGAGAGAGTACTTGCCAGAGCAGCTTGCTGACCGACTTGTCGAAGGGTGCGGACATTGAAGGCGCCAATTTTTACCAGTTGTCTTGGCCTCAAAAAACAATTATCGCCCGAAGGCATATGGAAAGCAGAATGAATAGGGGGTAAAACAGTAGGAGAAAGTCGAGATCGGTTAGTAATGTCACTGTCGACAGAATGATAACTTCCGATACTTCCCGGTCGTTTATGCGGCGGAAGGGTGTTCACTTGAAGGACCCCACCCCGAGTCTCTGACTCAAAAGTCTGACCTGCGAGACAACAAGATATAGGGTTTTCTTGGGGGACCCCACCCGGAGCCAATGACTCAAGAGTCTGACTCAGTTGGCAGTGGGGGGCTTGCCTAGCCCAAGGGCGCAGTGAATAAGACAATGATGTCTCATTCTGAGCACTGCTGCGCGCAGTGGATGTACTCGAAACTAAGTCAGGCTTTTTGGAGATAACAAATGTTTTTCGACCGTATTGGATAATACGCCGGCGGTCACGGTCAACCGTTGGGCGATCGGAGTGCTCTTTGCTTGAGGGTACCTTTTCTAACCCCTTCTTCCTGGTACGGAAGACAGCAGTGCCCATAGGATCGTGCTTCACTACCTAAGCACTCCTACGCGGTCAGTAGTGCGACATACAATCCTATGAGTGTAACTGCTTTTCGTCTGACTGCTGCCCTTTGGCCTGTCTGACAAGGTTGCACCCGAAAGGACCAGAGTCCTAGTCGGCATAGCCCGCCGGATCAAAACAGTACACAAGGCCGACCACCTCACCAAGGTAGCAGTATAGGTAAGGCAATTTTCTGTAGCGTTTAACCAGCAGTGCTCACCGAACAGTACTACCGATCGACAAGAAGACTAGTCCGCGTGACTCGAAGTAGGTTTCAGAAGCTAACTAGGCTGTGATCTATTTACGCTTCTGTTTCCCATTAGTGGGGTCACGAGCTCAACCGGATGTACGGGTTGTCGTGTGTTTTGATTAGGGCAACACGATGTGGTTGACGTGAACTATTTTCCGGACAGTGAGAAAAAACGAATGCTGGAAATAAAACCAACCAGCGTATCCCTTATTGATATCACAATGCCCTGGAACAAAACAATGCAATCCAGAAAAACTTTTTAACCGCAGGATAGTTGATTCCCTTTCCGTATCACAGATGCGCATCTCATACAACCAATCAATACATTCGCATCTCGTTAAAGTCGGTTCGCCAATCACGTGTCACCAGCCCGTTCTATGTAGCCAGATGTGACTTCAAAACGCGCGTGATTCTAACAAGACGATGTTTGCACCCGTTCGCGTGATGGGTTCCATTTTTGTCAGATTACTTTTGCATGAAACCTCACGTGTTTCCTAAATGATATAACACAAAAGGTTGACACGAATCGATTCGCATCTTTTGTTTGGTTCAAAAGATACGGATGACGTGGGGTATTCAAGAATGAGAAAACCTGTACACAGAAGCAAATAAAGAAGGGGAGGTCGATCAAAATAGATTGACCTCACAAACAGAAGTCCACCTAACTCTGTGACAATATAAAAATCGGACTTTGTCATAACGATCAAGTAGATCATTTGCACTGCCTACTCCTCTCCAACATATGACTCGACACTACAACATTGCTGAAGGAATCCAGGTCAAATTAAGCTTTGAGTAAGTAACAAAAATAGTGAGGAGACGAAGACACACTGAACTCCGGATGCCTAAATCAGTGAACAGAGTGTTCTTAAGCTCAACTAACCTTCCTGATTGTAATGGCCATCGTAGAAGACCAAAAACAAAACTCCCCTATTAACAAGCACTTTCTCAAAATAGATAGACGTCGATGGAACACACTCAGTGTCTTGTTATGCGCCACAACAACGTTTTGCGGGTCGATGATATGTCATTAAACAAGCATATCGATAACATGTGTTCACAAACAGTAAGCATTGACAGATCAATTGTTCAGAATGATGCATAAATTAAGTGCGCATTTATACATGTGTAGTGGCTCCTCAATGTTTGCTGTTCTCTGTAATTTAGTACAAACGATGCAACTATGAAGTTTTATACCGAAGTTACACAGTGCCAAATTAAGAAACGAATTCAGCGGTGGATCCAAAGAATATGACAAATTGTCTATCGCAGGCGGTGACTGTTGGAGATCCTGTCTTCAACAACAGACAATGAAGGTGCTTTTCAGTGTGATTGCCTAATATATTTGTAAACTAAAGCTACTTCAGTACTTCCGAACCATAAACAGAACGGATATGAGAAAATATATTGTGGGTTGTGTTGATGCTGATTATTAAGTAATTCCTTGGTTAAGTCACAACGAGTTAAAACCGAAAGAGTTATCGGTTTCGATGATTCTTTTTTTTGTTTTAACTGTTCTACTTCGGGTATCACGCTCTCTGTGATGAGTATAAATGCACGCGGATGTTGTGAACGACAGAACCAAGGGGTAGATGTAGGAAGTGCGGGCGGATGGGTGGGACGTATTATCGCGACTGTACTTTGAGTGTAGATTTTGACTGACATGTGTGTCACAATTTGTCTCATTGCTATTCTCAAACTGTACTCAGAATATCCTCAAGATACATTCAAATTACACTCGTGCTGACTGGGTGGACACGTTCAGTAATGTGTTGGTGAGGCTTGTATGCTTTTTGGCCCGGTGGGCTATGCTGACTAGGACCTCGGTCCTTACAGGTCAAACCCCGTCAGACTGGCCAAAGGAGAGCAGCCAGACAAAAGACAGTTACCCTCGTTGTGGATGATGCCAATGTATTGCGTTTTGGTCCGACTTGACCTTCGTTCTTGTCTGATCTGGCTTTGTCTGTGATTTGTTTGTATCTGCAGCAGTACTGTCGACTTCATGAGCATGTGGCTTTCCAGCCTGTGCGTGGTTATTGCGATTTGGTTGTTAGTGGAGATGGTTGATGTTGTTGCCTTTGTCTGTGTGTGTCACCTGCTGCTTTGCGGCACAGGCTTTTGAGCCAAAGGACTCGGTTAGGGGTCATAATCGCCTTTCTGTCTAGGTCTGGGTGTCCTGGCAATATCCAAATCCCATATAATCTATGATATCACAACACAAACCAAATACCAGACTACATCGGCTGTCGCGCATGATAAATGGGGTCGCCCTGTTTGCTATTTGCGGCAGAATGGATAGGCGAAAACATGCTACTACTGAACTCTTCCTCTCACCCTTCCCTTTCGCTAATGGCTCTCCCAGCACAAATGCTAGAACTGACAATGTTCACGCAAATCCTAGTAACACAAATACCAAACTGAGACACACCCGAGGCACATCCCGTTGAAACATGGAATGTATGCGCGCCGCTTGATCGATGCAACACTACAAGACGGCCAGAACGCCGAACCGCCCTGCTCGCTATGGAACTGAGTCGGTATGGAGTTGAAATAGCAGCCTTGAGTGAGACAGGGCTTACAGACCAAGGTAACTTTTGAGAAACAGGTGCTGAGTACATCTACTGGGGAGGCTACCCGGCAGACGGTGCTCTGGAGTATGGTGTCTGTTTCACAGTCAGTGACTGCAACAATGCTCTGATGATAGGAGACTTATACGGCATCAGCCCTCGGATTATGTTCGTGCGCCTGCGACTCGGTCGAGCAAGCGTGCCACATTTATTAATGTGTATGGTCTAACTTTGTGTCTGGCACAGTCCGGTCGGCACCGGTGAGTGTCCGACTGGTTGTTCTGGGTGACTTGAATGCTCGCGTTGCGCGCGACTCGGAAGTCTGGCCGACAGTCCTTGAATCTTACGGCAGTGGTTTAGTCAATAAGAACGGGGATCGTCTGCTTCACTTGTGTGCTACTCACGAGCTGGCTATCACAAACACCCGATTTCGGCTGGATGTGAGTGATGTCATGACGTGGACTCACCCACGAAGTGGTCATCACGATTTGTTTGATTACGTGATTGTGCGACAGCACAAAATGCGTGAAGTGCGTATCACGCAAGTGACGCGCAGCACAGAATATAGCACCGATCATATGCTGGTCAGGACTTAGTTGATTACCTATATTTGCAGGCCTGTTTATTGTAGCTCCTCCAGACAACGGAAGAAATTGGATGTAAAACGACTGGAGAATTTCGAGACCAAGTCTAATTTTCAGGGTGAAGTAGCCGCTTTATGCAAGACGCTCCTGTGTCCATTACCCTCAAGGGTATTTGGTAACAATTGATGGAGTAGATCACAGAAGCAGCCACCGAGATTATCAGTATCGAACGTTAGAAACCTCCGAACTGGTTCGAAGACAAAAACGCGGTTATTTCCAACTTGATGCAAGGGAAAACTACAGTGGAACCACAATGAACCCAGACAATGAAGACAGTGACACGACATTCCGAAGTACTCGCTGTCAACTGGTCGAACGTGTTCGCAGAATCGAAGACAACTGGTCGAGGAAACAAGGTGATCGGATGCAGGGCTACGCCGGCCACCGACAACACAAGGAGTTCTACGATTCGCTTAAAGTGATCTTTGGTCCATCCGTCCAAAGCGCTGGTCCAGATGGACACCAGCTGTTCGTGCACCCAGCCAGAGGGCATCATGCAAGTGTAGCGCAAACACTTTGGTAGCCTACTAAACCTTCCTGCTATCACAGATTGGGTGACTGTGAACAGCCTGTCGCAACAAACCGTCAAATCTGCACTTGCTCTAGTCCCGGATTTGCCAGAAGTGCAGAGAGTGTTTAACCAACTGTTCAATGAAAAGCCTGCAGTCAAGGATGGAGTGCCAAATGGAATCCTCAAGAACGGCGGATTGACGTTAGAATGTGGTTTGCTCCAGCTGGTTCTCTTCGTCTGGGAGAAGGAAGTAATGTCATAAGAGGTCAAGGATACCCTCATCGTATCTTTGTTTAAGAATGCGGGTTTGTGAGCACTGCCTCGGCAGTTATTTGGGCATTAGTTTGTTGAGCCGCACTGGTAAGTTGCTTGCAAGAATCCTGCTAAACTGGCTGAATGCGGACGTTTTAGAGGCCTATGTTCCCAGGAAGCAGCATGGATTCCGGGCGAGTCGCAGTGCAATTGATCTGGTGATTGCCCCTCGACAGATTCAGGAGTACCCTAAATGCAACAAGAATCTGTATGCCTTGCCTGTGGATTTAGCCAAAGCCTTTGATTCCGTGGGCCGCGGGACGTTGTGGACGGTGTTCGGTAAGTTTGAATATCCAAGTAAGTTCGTTGATCCGATCGGAATGTTGCACAGGGACATGAAGGCGAAGGTACAACTGTGTGGATTGATCTCTAATGATTTTGACATTGTCACAGACGTGAAACAGAGTTGTGTCTTAGCCCTATTTAATTTATAGTTGGCCGCCATAGTAACAGTTGCTTTTAAGGACTCCAAGGAGAACGGCGTTGAGAATGAGTGCCGGGCGGATGGACGCCCACTGAATATTCTACGTTTTGGCGCCCCAGTTGACTACATACCTCAACGACGCGCATGTTTCTAATCGTGGATGTTAGCACGTTATTCGCTCACAGTGAAGACGAGCTTCAGTGACTGGCCACGACTTTCACGATAGGGGCATCCAAGTTTGGATTGAAAATCAACACAAGTAAGAAAATGTTCTTTCTTTCAGCTTTCTCCAGGCGGAGGTGTTGTTCTTGCACCGGCACCTGAGGTTCACATGAATGGAGACGTTGTTGACAACCGCGCAGATCTCTGCTACTTGGGTAGCAATTTGTCAATAGATTTGTCCGTTGGCCGCGTGTTACATGCTCATATAGAGGAGTCTAGTGTTGCTTTCGGATATATTAAAAGACGTGTCTGGAAGAACCACAGCCTGAAAATTGTAACAAAGCCTTGTGTCTACTGCTCCACGATGCTGTCTATACTACTGTGAAACTTGCACCTTGTATCAGCGGAACGTGCGCTATTTCAGACGTTCCCATTTGCAATGTCTAAGACGTACCTTGAGCATTTGGTGGTCAGGCATGTGAGCGGACATGGGCAGGATGAAAGCCATGCTGATGCTCAATCAGCTTCGTTGGCTAGGTCACGTCCATCGGACGGTCGATGACCGTATTCCACAGGAGCTGCTGTGTGGGCAAATGAAATCAGGCGAACGAAATCCTGGTGATCAAAAGCGGTGATACCGGTATGTTATCCACGCAAGTCATTCGTGTTGTAACGTTGATTTTAGACCTTGGGAAGGCATGACGCTGATTAGGACGGTCTGGAGAAGTACGATCCACATGGGTGTCCGAAGTTTCTGTGAGAAATTATTGCTTGGCAGTGAAGTGAAGCGGCCGGTACGCAAGAGAACCATCAGTGCCATAGATCGTAATGACATGACTGTATGCAATGCGATGTGTACGGCCGCGCAGTCGCTATCCGTGTCGGAGTAGTAAGTCATCAACATAATCAAAGTACATCGTCGGCGAAGAGACAACGATTACGTTAGGATCGAGTAGGTGATATCAGCCATACCTATTTTTTCTTGTTCGCATCGACCAACGGCCACCGTCGTTCGACCACTCAACCTCTCCCATTTTCAGAAACCCTTCTACATTTCCTTTTCTTCATCTTTGTTGGTGTATTGTAAGGTGAATGTTTTGTCTGTTTTTTTCCAATACAACCTTGAATTTTATTTCTCCTCCAGTACTCGCATACTCAACCGTTTCCTGCATTACCTTTTCTTCCTAGTTTAGGTCCTACCACTGGAGTTTCTCTGTTTACTTTCTGGGAGACAGGGGTTTCATTTGGTTAACCAGCAACGGCTGGCTAGACAAAGAGGTCTCACTCACACGCCTCTCGGTCTTATTCCTTCGGGTTTACACTAGATACATGGTGTGTGAGTGGAACCACAAGTGGTTCAGCGCAAGCCACTTGTAGTGATGGTTATGTACAGGCGTCCATGGGCTTCGGTCACTATGACAAGCTAATCCGAAACGAATGCCGCCAACCGTGAGTAAGTCACTTGTAAACCAGATAAATGAACGATAGAAATTTAATCTTGAAACCTACATCAGCAATTTACTCTATGATTTAGGCGAGAAGCAGAATTGCGACTGATCTCTCTGAGAGCTAAACGACGTTAATCCAACTGCCCGATAATACAAACCAAACTGCTGCACGCTTACGATCACGAAAGTCGTTCAATTCCGTGTTAATTTCGGAGTTACTTTTTACATTACGTTGCTTCACTAAGTTCAGCTGTTTCAGAGCTGCACAATATATTTTTGATTTTGTAGAGTAAAGCAGGTGTTTTACCGATGCACTCAGTGTCCGTGGTCAAGGCCGGAGGACTTATGGCTTTTGTACCTCCACTTCCGTAGAAAAGTACGCGAACACAACTTGAAATAGTCAGCACAGATAACCAGTTAACTTGCTACTTGAATCATTCTGTCAAGCCTTCTCGGCGGCACGTCAGATGATATGTTGATGAGTTGTCTACTTTATAAGCTATTGTGATGACTTCGATACTTCTGATGTTGATAATCCAGACAAGGCGAAACAGTCTCCGGACGCAGCAGCAAATTGCATTTCGACTGAGCGTTCCCGCCGTCAGGTATCCTAGTCCTTTTCGGATAGTTGTGAACAGTGGTGGTGTTGTTCCTAACTCGGGTTGATGGTTTTGGTATTGGTATGTTCGCCGAGCTTGGCATTTAGGTTGCAAACGTTTCATCACCAAGCGAGGTGACATCATCAGTGCGTAATCGTTTTAGCGTATAGTCTTTGAGCGTGGAGATTGGTGAAGTTCGATGGATGCCTGCTCTTATATAGCAGAGTGAGTTGACCTTTTGACCTGAATTCTGATTGGCCGCCCTCTGTCGATTTTGAACTCTGACCTGATCTACCATTGTCTGATTCTTGTTGCATTTGAACTTTGACCTGCTGTCTGACTGACTATTTCCTGCAGTTCTTGAGTCTTTGATTTGAAGTTTGACTGAGTGTTCCCAGTTGCCGTCGAACTTTGACCTCAAATCTGATTGACTGGTCCCT
>JTDE01004571.1:0-21670 GCA_014338405.1 Paragonimus skrjabini miyazakii | reverse complement strand
GGCATCCCGGCCCTGGTTCACTTCCCGCAGGACTTGGCTCGCATCATCTGCGCTCATACACCAAGAAGTCACCTCCGTCCCCGTGCAGGCATTGCGGCGCCTGGAATTTTCATCGTGTCCTTTCAGACGGCACCGTTGCTCTCGGTGTGGTCAACTGGGTCACAAGGATGAATTTTGTCAATCCCAGCACATTGACAGTGGTTCCTCTACCTCCAAGTCGCGGTACAACCCCAAGTTCAAATCGAAGCCCAAATCCAAACCGGTTGGCAAATCCCTGAGCCTGCTGACCACTTTCCAAGTCAACGTTCCCGGTCGACGGAAGTTCGTTTCGGTCATGATAAATGGCTACCCAGTTCGATTGCAGTTGGACACTGCGTCGGATATTACAGTCATTTCAGAGGGTCTCTGGAGAACACTTGGTCGACCGCCAATTCGACGGACGTCTCAATCCGCTACCAGCGCCTGTGGCGGCCTTTTGCAATTGACTGGCCAATTGCAGTGTTGCATCTCATTCCGAGGCACAACTATTAACAGCTCCTGCTACGTCTCTGGCTCGAATCTCAATTTGCCCGGGCTCGATTGGATAGAACAACTTGGCCTGCTCAATTTTTCAATTCGAGCAATATGCAATCAAGTGCGGTCCCCTGCCGCACCACGCAATGCGACGACTGAGATCGTCCGACGGTTCGCGCTAAAGTTTCAGGAAGGTCCGAGACGCTGCACTCAGACTCAAGCAATCCTGCATCCAACTCCAGGAGCTCAACCCGTCTTTCGTCCGAAAAGACCGGTACCGTACGCAACTTTGGAACTCGTGAACCCAGAGCTCAAACGTCTTGAGGAACAGGGCGTCGTCATTCCTGAGATCGTACCGCTGACTTCAGCAACGGCGACTGCTACTTCCAACACTCTTCGACGACCGTGCAGTCAGCCTAGCGTCATCAAAACCATTGTGTCTGACAATGGTACCCAATCCGTGCCCGGTCAGTTTGGTGAATTCTGCAGGCGCAACGTCACTGAACACGTTCGGTCGCCTCCAAAGCATCCACAGTCCAACGGGCAAGCAAAACGCTTCGTCGACATACACAAACGAGCCCTTCTCAAATCGCGTAGGGAGGGGGCGTCTGAAGAAAGCTTACGACAAGTCCCACTCGTCTACCGCAGGACTCCTAACAAGTTGCTGAACAGTAAACCATCTCCTGCCCAAGCCCTTATGAATCGTGAACTGCGAACCACGCTGACCTCCATGATCCCGACGAAGCAATCAGTACAGAGACAATTTTCTTCAGACGAACACGCCCCGTTATCAGTTCAATCGCCTGTCTACACCCGCGATTATCGATCCGATCACAACCAGTGGGCAGAAGGTGTGATAACGAGACGCCGGGGCAAGGTGCTTCCAAGTTACATCTAGTTTCACAATTGACCCCTGTTTTCCGCTTTATAATCTCCTGTTCTGTAGTACGCACTTGATAATACGCAGAGAAATTTGCCAGGCCATAAATCGTGCGCATTCACGTTTTTGACTGCTCTGATAAATTCAATAGTCCGCTTCCGTTGTCACAATGACAGGTTTCAAGATCGAAGATATTTCGTTAGCTGACAACAAGCGATCAAACCAAACGTCTAATCGCCTAGGCAGAAAAGCAATGTTAGCCTAAGGTGCTGGACGAAAAATAATCCCATAAGGTACGTTGCTATTTCATCTATTCCTACGTGGCACTAAGTATTAGCGTAATGATAATCAAAGGCTGCTCTACCAAACCGACCTTTCGAATGGACACTGTTTGCTTCACAAGAGTGGGTACGTTAATGCCGTAAATCTGCATAAAACAGTAGAATCTCAAACAAACCCACTCCAAAAAATAGCAATGACAGTTAACCCATTTTTCCTGTTGGATAATACTGGGAAATTTGGACGTGAACAAACTGTCAAAAACCTTCGTTATCCCGATGGCTTGCATGATGCGAGCTGACGAACAAACGAAATCTGATACATACATTTCTCTGAATAGTTCACAATTGAACAACTCTAGTAATGTACACTGAAAAAAACACAAACAAAATCGATATGGAACAACTGGATAATTTGATCATCCAAGTGAAACTGACCGTTTGAGGATGAATTGGGAGCAAGTCGTTAGCAGAGGAACGACGGTATAAAAACGGAGTAAAAGAAAGAACAAACGATTTGAAGATGGCCAACGAAACAATTCAGAAGTTAAAATGTCAAGGAAAAACGTCAGAAGAGTTCAATTTGTGAAGTACGTACTAAAGAAAGACAAGGCTAATTAAAAATAGAGAAGAAAGAAGGCATTGATTGCAGTTATTACTTCAAATCAAAACGGCTTTTCACCGTATTGAGCATATCATCGGACAGATCCACGTCTGTCATGAGGTCGGCCATGTTTTTCAGACCTTCTTGATATCGAGAGGACTGGCGGCGATCATCCGATGCATTGCCCGGTGGAGCTGGTTAAATGAAAATCGGTTGAATGATAGCTTCTTCAAATGACTCGGCGTGAGCCGATGTATGATAAAATAACTACAAAAAATGACGCTTTCAGCCCGATTGTTTGGTAGTTGGAGACTGACGTAACAGACGAGGAGAAAAGTTAAGCTCTAGAATTATGCAACTAGATCACCAGATCTGTGATGGATGGATCAACTAGTTGTCCGCACAATAAGACAAGATGAAGTGTGAGCTATGTGAACTTAGTCGCCAGCTTCACTAGGCTCCTGTGAGAACAGAGGCAAAAAAGGGAGTCAATCAGATCAATGTAGGGGAGAGATACCATGAACTGAATACTTGGACGTCGTACATTGATAACAAAGACAGGATAACGATTAATTCTACTACAAAATGCAGATTTTATCGGATCAAAATGCATCGATGTGCATTTCACGATTACTGTGGGAGGTTACTCATCTCTGTTTGCTACCGTAGGGACCAACCTGCGCATGAGCACAGAATAAAACTAATCTTGGTTCCAACGGTGTCCGATGATAAGATACCGAATAATACTGAATCGGATGATTAAGATTCCCTGTCACGAGAAACAGAATCCTCAAAAGCTATCAAGTCTTGTTTCCATTTACCAATTACTGAACTACTGTGGATGTTTAAAACAGCCTGTGGACAACTCCGAGAACAATATGAACGAACATGCGGTACCCCATATCACGTGAAGAAGAACGGTTCACATATGTGTCCCGGCTGCATTTGTTGGTGAGATACAACTTTTAAAACATTGGACTTCGACTGTATTCCAATCAGAGATAGAAGCCATATATTATTATGTGGCAGACGCCTCACCATCTGAACTACAAAGCCACGCCGAGAGGTCATAAATCTTACACTTAAGCTTGATCATCACGAATAGAAGAGGGTCGTATTGTCAGTTGTTCTAAAGCGAATACTTTAATTAGGCTTTTGTAGAGGATTAACTATAGTAGGAATGACAGAGAACACACCAATAATTGCTATCTGAGCAAAAGTTACTGGATTCTCTATTGAACATTCCCAGGTTTCATAGTAATCACTACCTGTTTCATATTGTCATATAGGGATTAACACGTTTCAAGAAAATCTATTACAACGAAACGTTCGTCAAAAAGTAAAGCCTTCAGAAGGAAACAACATTAATCATTAACAACTACCAGGTGTCACGTTGACGACTTTCACTGAGGCATCAGGATTTCTGTTAGGTGACGGAGATTTGCGATCACGTTTATCATCAGATGGAACTGTGATGAGAATTGCTCGTTTTCCAGCTTCCACTGGAGTAACCACTGTGTTTCCGGTAATAATGGGCTGCGTGGGTTGGCCATGGTCGCTTGACACAGTGTTGTTGATCGATGGAACTGGAGCACAAGGGGCCGAGGGAACTGACATCGGAGGGCAAGTAAATGAATCGAATCCCAGACCACCTGCAGACGGTGGTGGCTGGGTCGGCTGAGGTGCTTGCGGAGAGCAGGCGTATGGATCGAAGTAAGTGCCATAACCCGGTTGCGGGATAGGTTGTTGCCAACCCATACTGGGTTGACCGATTGCTACATTATACGGAGAACCGTAGGGTTGTGGAGCGGATGGTGGCGGCTGTCCCATGGGTGCATACGGCGTCTGGCCCATAGGAGGGAAGTTCTGCTGATTAGGCTGATCAAACCAGCCAAATCCCACAGGAGGTTGAGCCATTTTTGGTTAGGTTCTCAGTACAGCTAAAATGAAGAGTAAGATGGACATATTTAATGTGAGTAGCTGAAAATAAAATTGGCGGATTATCGGTGTAAATGTATAATGAATGTCACCTCTCCCTAGCCAAACATATTGTGGTGGACTATCAGGCAGGAGGTTCGAGTATTCTAACTCTCGACGGAATAACTCAACGCAGGGGGAGGTGCATTCAAAAACCCATAGCGAGCGGATCGAGGACGGCGTGGGCAACCGGATGAGTCATCGCTCGACCGGATCGGACCAACGGGCGAGACATGACAGGCAAACTAGGATGGACGACCAAATCGGAGGCGCGATTATTCCAACACTCGGAGGAATATCTCGGCACGGTCGTGGAGTACGGTCAAAGCCCACATAGATGGAGGACAACACAAACGATCGGACGAGCTATCGACCAACAAAGTCGGACCAACGGACGAAGAATGGTAGGCGGAAAACCCCCTGAAAGACGGCGCCGATCATACACATAAACCGGGCAAAAATGCACATGACGTGTGAGCGGAAACCGGGTGTGTGTGTTGTGGACTGGAATTGTTATTGAAAATCGCGAGCGCGCGTGTGGCATGGTAACTGGCGTGTTGGACAATAAAGATTGTGCTTTATTGGACGCCTTTTCGCTACAATATGCCACTTTCCAGACAATGTTATGCGAATTGCCGATTCTGATAGCTACGCTTGTAATTGTGCTAGTAGAGGAATCACACTGATCAAACCCTAGCAGACATACCACATTAGACAGCGGTAATCTTAATAGATCCAATTCGACAGTGAAATGGACACTTCTTGTAACGTTGGGAACTACGCCGTCACATTATTTCTCCAATAGAAACGTTAGCCGACGATCGTCGATTAATTCAATAAACCAAATTTCTTCCATAAGTTCGTCGAGTTCTATCAGAATATTTTTGTGCGGTAGACCATCATCTGATCAGGCTCCAGACTGAATGCACATGTATTTATGCCAATATGAGTACGACCGTCCCAACGTTTCAAAAGCAGTAATTCCATAATGCCTGCTGGCATCAGTTTTACAAGCCTGGATGCGGCGGGATAGATTGGCAGAAAAGACTCTCTAACCCATGTTGGTTATGACCGCCCGTAGAATGCGTGAAGAATGGACGCTCGATTCAACGGCGCATTGACTCACAAAGTTCAGATCTGCACACCGTTGTATCAGCAAATATGTAACGATACACCAACCGTTCACAACAGAATCCTTGCTGACAGAATGCTCGAAGTCCCAATCCTCGGAACTCCCAACCTAAGACGCCAAGAGGAGAAGCGCACGAAAAGGGAGTTTATTCCTTCAGTTTGAAATTACTGTATGATGGTGCTGTACTTCAAGGTTACGAAGGAGTGGAAGATCGAACCATTTCTAGAAACGCTCCAAACGATCTAATTGGTTTATTGACTTCTACTCAGCACATTTGGGCAAATATTGAAGTTTTGAAGCACCTTATCCTAAACAATAGTTTACACTACACACATTTGAGATCCGCGGTCAAGAATTGATCATCCAGATATACTGATTCCCGTGCTGAATTTATCACCGGTGTCCAGTCACCATTGTCGTAGTTTGTTAAGCGGTTAACCTACTGATTACATGTGTACCTTAGCCAACGGTTCAACTATGGCTGGGGACTGACAATGTGCACAGACAGACAAGTCGGTTTGTCACTCTAGCAAACACTGGTCGATATCTGTCACAGGATGTGGACTATTCAATCAATTGCGTAGTCTGTTAAAGGTTAGGGAACCGATAAGGTGAAACAAACAATTACCTAATTTCCCGAAAATAATTCACCGTGAGAACAACAAAGTACCAAACAAGGTTTGTTTACTCTGTTAGACCACCGATCAAATTGCGACACGAAATAAGTATACGAATACAATCAGAAGGGCTAGTTTGAAGATTGGTCAGTGAAGCGATTTCGGGCTGTTTGAAGACTCACGGTTACACAATCACTATTTTGGATCATGAATCCGATTCATTAACCTCATCACCGAAGACAACATAGCATATTCTACGACCAGCTTTTGTGCCTGATGTCCTAAGATCGTTTGTGCGAACTGACCATCCGGGCTACTGTGTACGTGCGCGCACTGTCCACTCGAGCACTGATCAACTGCTCTCGCCCTGCTGCATTTGCGTGTGTGCATCACTTTCTTACTTGCATGACCAATCATGTAACTGCTTAGTCCAGACGACCGATGTGCATTGATTCATGCTCCTACTTAACTCATTTACCTACACTTACATGTGATTGTTGTTCCCACCTAGTTTACTCGTTACAATCGACGAGTTACCTCATGAACTTCTTTTTAGATTTATGGGCTAAAAAAATATCTGCACAATTGTGTGCTTAAGTCAGCCAACTTCTACATTAGTTGTGTTACATGACAATTGTCTGACGGATAACGTGAGTATCTTTCTGCATAGTTGAAAAGTGGTGAAACTAAAACAGTGGCGCGGTTGCTCGCCAGATCAATTTTAATCTGTTAGCACTAAGGTAAACTTAACCTTGAAAACACGAGTCTGAAGTCACACCTGGTATATCTTATCTCATTAGTGAGATACATACTTCACACTCATTTAAGTGATTGTTCCCGCCTCCACGTGGTAGTGAAGGTCACAATTTTACATAAAGAAAACAGCATACCCGCTGGTCCTGTCTATTTGAAAGTCTGGATAAACACATCCGTGATGAGTAGACCGCTGTATTTGTCCCCTATTATCTTGTCTTGCCCTATCATAATTCGTGGGGCGTGCATAATCGGTTAGGGTTTAGAATATTTGGTTGGGACATTCGTCCGAAGCGACCCAACATAAGCATCCTGTAAACAACAGACCATCCACGGAGCAACAGAGGTCGAAAATGGTGAAATTCCAAATGCTGAAGGTTGCCGAGGTCACCGGTATCTTGCTAAACCGATCTCGTTGTCTACCCCCAGAAATTTGTACGAACCGTGCCCCTTCTGGTAGTAGCCCCTTCCGAACTCTCATAGTGACCGAAACCAAAGGAGGCCTGGACACTACGTCGTCATCACTCACTTGCGTCGCATCAACTACAGTTCCACTCACACGTCGTAAATCAACTGTAAACCCTCAGAAATAACATCTAAAAGCGCGTGAGTACAACCGGTCAGAGCAGATCAGGATGAAAAAAGAATCCATATATTTTTGAAACATCCGAATGAAAGATTAATCAAAAGTAATATTTAAGCCGGGAAGCTGGTCAACCGAACTCAGGTTTTAGAATAGGGATCACGTAGGTATTGACAATGTTGTAATGCAAGATTGCATTGTTGGCTAACTTTGTAACTCACTTTGACAGTTGTGTTCATGTACACCCCGTGATGAAGTGCCGTAATATTGTACACACAATTTTGCAAAAAACACTGCAGATTACCTAGTTTTCTTTTCGTCTAACTAAGGTCATTATGTTAGTATACTTGACACCCGGGTTGTCAAGATAGCTGCAAAAATGACTCCTTTATGAAAATGAATATACTGTTTGCAAATCCCCAACTGTTCGAAAAGATTCAATGAACCTAGAGATTCTGGAACAAACTGGCAATTGTTAGTGTGTTAATAATGTTCACAATGTATTGAACATCACCCACAATTGATCACAGCTGTCGCATTCCCACAGACTTTCCAGTCGGCCCATTTCGAAAAGAAACACTAGACTGGAGTTTCGCTCTCATTAGAGCATGTCAGTAGTGCATATCCTTGCTACGGCCGGGACAAGAACCCCAACCATGCTTTCATGAGACAAACGTGTTGAACTCATATGAAACCAAATATCTTCTACTACTTATCAGTAATATTGACAATGTCATATCGAGCTACTATAGGTGAACCAATTGTTGCTTGGTCAGATAACTCAGTTCTGCATTCACGAGACATTTGTATAGGGCTTAGGGCTTTTACGGCCACGAAAAGCTGCACAAGATCCGCGTTCAGTGACATAAACTATGTGCAGAGCACAGACCACTGGTTAATGGCCCCTCATTGAATAATCGAATGTTCTCACAATGTCGTGTATCATCAGTGGTTTTATCACCCATAACTGCGTGGTCAACATTTCTCTGTCTACTTGATGAGGAATTGTCGATGACTATTGCCTTCTCTCATTAATTCTCAGCCTCCTCAGTAACTTTTTCTTCTAGGATATTCTACGTCACTGTTGAGGTGAACGGCGGCCCGAGCCACAGTACCTTTTGGTCAGGCTCATGGCTGTTATGATGATGATGATGATGATGACTATTGCTCGTTACAATGAGTACCTTAGCGGACGATTTTCAATTTACTTTAAGTATCGAACGCTCTTGATGTGAGCGAAAAGCACGACAGATACCCAATTTTAAATAAACGAAGATGGACTGTTTGTCAACCTTCAATGGGCTTCCGGAGAAATTGTGAAGTCACTCGAAACCAATTTGAAGTAGGCGCATTAGATGGGATGGATGAGAAATGCCACTGAGTACGACCATACGCAATCTCGGAAGCTGCGATCGAAAATACACGTCCCTGCAAACCTTCTATTTGAAGTGTTATGAACCGCACAAAGCATTAGTCTGTCTAAAAGGTTTTTGATCTGCAGAATAATTAGCCGGTAGAACATGTGACGTCATGATTTTATGCAGCTGAAGTATTTCATCAAGAAAATCACCAGAATGTTCAGATATGATAGCCAGAAGTTGCACAATAAAATCCACAGATAGCATCCGTTATCAGCGAGTCGGAGTGGAAGGAATTACAAAAAAAAACCGCCATACTACACCGAATATTTTGTGTAAACAAGCCTTTCGATGTACGTCCGTTAGAGCAAAGGTTCGCGTATGATCGAAGTAAATCAAATACTGAGGTGTGCCCGTCGAGTTGGTGACCATAGCCTGGAGAAAAATGATGGGTGTTGGGAGATTTGCACGCAAACCTAAACTATATCTGATCATTAAGCGTTCTCTTGTCAGATAGCTTGATGAATCAGTGCAGGGCATTCGAACAAAACAGGTTGCAGTTAGTGTACAACAACCAGGACACTAACAACCGTTCATAACGGTGGCTTGGGGCCAGTTGGCTGATCAGTGGAATCCTAATTAAAACAGACACTGAAAACGACTGATGCAGTTCAGTCAAACAAGGACTGACTGACTAAAACGAATGTAATCGAAGCTCGCAACAGACATGGACCAACCAATGAGATGCGAGTAAGAAGCACTAAGCAGAAAAAGAGCTGGGGAACGCGACACCCGTTTGCGTCTTCTCGAAATCACACAAAATACGAGTTGTCCAATTATATGAAGTTTTATAAGACGAAGTGAATTCGACTATTTAATAGTGGACATTTGATGTGACATTGTCACCCACTTGGAAAACAAACCACACCGACAAGAAATGACGTATATCAACAGAGAAGATAGGAACAGTGGCAACGAGGCATAACAGTAAACTTAAGGAGGTGACTTAAATTAGTCACCTAGATGATGCTTGTTTATGTTTGGGCGGTCTGGCAATATCCAGTTAACGTGACCGATAAATCATGAGTTGATTACAAATACAAAAGCCGAGAACATAAGTTAGATGACAACATATTCTACCTTACGTGTTTGTGAACTGAGTGAGGCTAAGTTCACTGATAATCTATAAGGTTTCCATCGTAAACAAGTAACCAGAAGTTGTAATACCTACTGTTTCTGAAGCCAAAAGGAATTCAGTCCTACAACATTTGGAAACAAAAAAGTGCTTTTTGGCAATTAAACCAAAAAGATGTAAACTGTACACTAATAACCGCCAGCAAATTCTGAACGCACACACACTAAACGAAACATACACACAAGGGTTATAAACACAGTCACAAATGAATCAATCGAATGATGAATATCTGAATTGAGTTATCGCTTTTCCACAAACGGACCCAGTTCATTCAATTATTTCGGTAATTGCGAAACCAACGCAAACTGCACGTAGGCAAACAGAGGCGGGTAGATGCGCCTGAGTCACAACTTCTCGAACTAAATTTGCCTGATTCATGAATCAGTAGGGATTTGGCGCGTTGGGTAGCATCTCAGGAGTTTGGCTAATGTAAGCTAAATGACACGCCGATGCCACGAGAACATGACCTTCATCTTATTGGCTCGGCTAACCACCTCTATGTGAACAGGGTCAAACAACCCAGCCGGAATCTACAAAATTCGATCGTTCATTCACAAGTTCAGTCAGCCTATCATATGGAAATACTGCCAAAGATATATTATTATATTACATAAATGTAAAAACTATGAGCGCATATTCAGTACCGTGAAAGAAATGACCAACAGAAGAATAATTAAACTACAAAACGGAATATAACTCACAGCAGAAGATACAACAGTAACAAAAGAGAGAAAATATTTTTGCAGGTTTTACACTGCATGTGAGTTTAAACCGTTGTTGCATTTCATTAACCTTTTCATTGGAAAGAACTTTGAATGACAACAGCTAGAGAGGACCGCGGCAACCAGCATAACGACACTTCTGCCACTGATTACTTGTTGCAGCCATATACAGCAACTGATACTTAGCCTAATGCAACCAACAGAGGCCAAATTTCATGCAAGTTTCTTCACACCCCTACGCCAATTCATGAGCTGCCCAATGTATCGTATCTACAATCACAAACAAAGAACACAAACAGGATGGGCTATGACAGGCGCCGAATAGGCATGTTAGAAGTGTCCAACCTACCATAACTGATGAAGGAGAACAATCTGTCCCCAACACACCCTGTCATACGTAGTGACAGTTCACGTGGTACTGCTGTCACCATTGGCAATGTTCCACAGACAACGAGTGTCAAAAACAGATGACCTAAGAGCACTACTGACACAGAGTAGCCAGGTTTCGCGACCCTAATGTGGTATCGTGCGCACACGACTTTCAAAGGGAAACAGATATCACATTTACACCAGAGGAATTTCAGGTTAGCAGATACCGACACAATGTTGACGACAGGCAGGAATACCCGCTGTCCAATACAACCGACAGTTGTGATTCAACTCCATGAATAACCCGGACTTTCAACTAAATCACAACTGTTATCACCAAGGGTGAATGCAAGCTTAAGTCACCATCCACCCTTCAGAAGTTCATTGCACTTAGATGGCGTAAAGCACTTGCTATTTGATGATACACCAATCGCCAAGCGGTTTAAGGTGTCTTGGACTACCTGTTCATTATCGCGAAAACATCGGCATAGTCAGGGTTCACGACTCTATATCCAAGGAAAGGTTTCATGCCAACACTGACGAGACCTTCCACAGCTTTGTGCAAGACACTGCTAATGTTAAAATTGAAAAGAACAGAAGGAATAAGACAATCCTGACATTCAACTAGAGACGAATGGTAGTGATAGGTTGCCATAAAACCTAATTTCATCTGAAGTCTGAACGGAAAACGCTCTTATAAAACATCGTGACCTTCATTCGGCAATCCTAAAGGCGGTTCTGTTAACAGAATCAAATGCAGTCCCGGTGGTACGTAGGAAATCACAACAGCTATTTCTGTGCTGTTGGTGAGTAGAAAAAATGTCAGTGTACACCGAAATCTAAACATACCCGATGTCCCTGTGAAGATAGAGATTTCAAGTCCAATACGAATGTACAATTACCATCCCCAAACGTGCACTGCTTTAAACGCTGTACTACAGGGCTTCCCAATAGCAGTGTGAATACTGCATTTTGTTAATTCGGGGTGTCATATTAAAGGCGTTCCGACGAGTCTCATGGTGGCACGGTTGACTCACTTCGTGATGGATGCATTTTCGACAACGAACTACAAGTAGTAGAATGCACCCTGAACAGTTTTACGGTTGTAGCAAGTCTGACCATTACGCATTTCACCTTAAAAGTACTTACTGAAAATATAAACAGTTGGTTCCCTCCAGAATACTATCAGTGAAGTTCAAGGATACAAATTACGCATTGTTAATCGGAACATTTCGTGCAGTCGGAACGAGCACATATGTGACTGGTTTACAAAACACAAATAAACCAGTATAGAAACGCATGATTTGCCAAACAACAAATATTCAGGCTATGCTAACAGGTATCTGAGAGTGCCCAGCCCACCTAACTGTCCACCTACCAGGGCGACTGTAATATCAACACGAGTTGTATGTGAACAAGGAGGAATGGACTGATGAGTCTAACGGATAGCGCCTTTACGAAATGAGGGATACAAATCCTAGTATTCTTGTATAACACACTGAAAGCACTGGGGACGGTGACTGTGTCTGATTTTAAGCCGGCGCTTGACAATGGATGACACCGAACTTTGAATATACTTAGACAAATCTACATTAGTGGTTGTTGTATTCAAGAACGACGGAAAATACCAGTAGTAAGTAAGCTTTATTAGAGCAACCCATTCACGTTACGTTACGGAAAACTCTCAGTTCACACGGCACGAGCAGCCACTAATCTCCAGTGCTATCGATAGCTTGAAGGTCAGAGCAACCTGATTGGCCGACTGCATGGCTCACTTGTATTCGATTGGACACAACAGTGGTTTTTCACTGCGCACGCAACCAGTTTAATGTGTCCGCCAACCGGGTGCCCGGTGGCCGAAAAGTCCCACTGATTAAGCATTTACCGTCACATGTGATTTGGAACACAATCGTTTCAAGCACCCTTTCTGACTGACACAACAAATGGTATTGTCAACTGTAACAAGCGCAGTCGGGCCGCATACTAAGCTTTGAGGATAATACTTCAGTTGCTTGAAAAAGTTACCTCCCATAAATGAAGAACTTCCAGATAATTCATTTTTCTCCATATGGTCATTTCCTCTGTTCATTCTACGTTTGAAGCGTGGTACATTTTGATAAATGGCAAAGGGTATTCATTCTCCTCGGTAGAAGTGGTGGCTGTAATCGCCTCTTGTAAAGTGTCATCGTAACATATCTGACTGACCTGGATGTACCCATGTATCTGCCACAGCGCTAGCAATTAGGTGCATTTCCTCACTCTCCTCTGTTCACAAACATCATGTGGACATCTGAGCTCTTCTGGTGAATGGACGATTAGTTAAACCGGACACAATTACTTGGCGGTGATAACTTCATCCGATATCCAACGTTTAGTTTGTTCGTGCACGGATGTGCTTCCAAACTCTTTCAATCTCTAATGGCAACTTTGTATCCATTATTATCAAGCGATGTATATGTGTGCGATTACAATGTACTGTTACGATCAATGAAGAGGAGCAAGCTTCTATGCTGTTTATTATTGTCAGTTATTGGCAGTTAAGCATCAGTATGAACCACTGATGTATTGCTGTCTATGATGATGATGATGATGGAATGAAAATGATGAGTTCCAAGGAAGTTGAATGATTGTAATCGGAGATATTGTTGAAAAAGTAGTATCTCGGACTTCAATATCCAGGATGTTAGCCGTGAATGTGGGAAATCCACAGCAAAGGAAGAACGCAAATAACCTTTTAAAAAGACATATGAACTACCGCGTAGTGATCCGATAGAGTTGTCAGCCTGCCCGTTCAAGTTGACGACTACTACTAGCTAGCTGCTCTCAACAACCGTTGCTTAAAAATCATTCCACACTCACAGTGGTAAGAGCACCAATTTCATCGGTGTATTTTGAGGATAACCCCTGAAAAACTTTAACGACTTGTATAACATACGCCTGCAAGTTCGGGTTACAATAAGCGACATACCAATGGGACGTGAAAACAATCACTGCCAAATTATGTGCGGACGGTTCATTCTAGCAAGTGCAGTTGAGTTCAAAGATAAGCAAGTTTAACAGGTTAACCGTTATAACACGAGATTGTGGTCAGTGAAATATTACATTTTACAGTAAACATACAGTGCCTATGCACATCTAATCCTATGTTAGACAATATGAAAAAAATAGACAGTAAAGGTAGACGATCTCATCTAGTTTCAGAAATAATAATTAAACCGTAGAAATAGATGTGCAACACGGGCATGGACACTCAAGCGTGAAACAGACCTAGTGGAACAAACAACGACTTCTCAGTATCGATCATATACCACCCAAATTGGCCTAGATACCCGGATTAATTGGAAACTCAGAATGACGTCATATGTGTATGCATCAAATCTTCGCTTAAAGTCATCCACTGATGCCACTGTAACGATAAGACGGAAGGTTCCAGATTTGTTACATAGTAACAACAAAAGAATACCATTTCTATTTCGAACGGTTTATCTGGTGTTGTAGCTTTAACGAGTGACCACGTAGACAATGATTCGGGTTACTGTGGTGCCATTCATTTCTGACCGCCCTAAAAGCGTATTTGCTTAGTTCACTTCCAATCTGTTAGTCCCGCTTTATTTCTACACCAATTGTTACACCTGGTATTGTACCTCCTATGAAATATAAAGTATAAACATGTGGCCATCACCGTTATGCTTCATATTACTGACAGAAAGACGATTGCAATTTGAACCACGTGACGGCCTTCCAGATGGCCATTTCGGGTGATTCAATAACCAATAAGAAACGCTTGAGAAAAAAAATAACAGACTGAAGTAACGCCATCAAACAGTAGTGTTTTGCAGAAGGAAGAGTCGAAAGCACATGTGGGAAGCAGCAACATGAAAAGATGGTTTGCATGAGTAGTCAGAGCATACAGATGGGAATCCGATGTAACGCAATTCACACAAAAGCATAAGAACACCCAAGATAGTGAACGACTAAAGGAGAAAACACTTGGATGAAGCGCTTCCAGTAAAATACAATATAGATCAGATGCTGATGCGTAGGCAGAGAAAAGTCAGAGAACATGACCACATGAAACTGCATACAAATCGTTGACGAATAAAACAGTAAGTGCGCCTGTAGCTGCGCGTGTACAGAAACCTTACTTGCTGAGTGCGTATGTGAAAGTAAATATCAGAATGCCACGAAGACTAACCTATGTGGTGTATGACACCCAAATATTCTGACAAAACAAATCACGTGCTACGACAATGTATGAGAAGTACGACCGAAGGTCATCGCACAATTTAACTAGTAACAAAACATGTGCTACAATTTTCGATTTGAAGAAACATGCGCGTATCAACAGCTGCATGCCGTAATCGGCAAAACTTGCGGTAGAGAAAGGAATTTGAAACAACAGAAACAAACGGAGAAGGACGGAAATGAAGCCTGACTGATCTAATTGGAAACAGACCAAAAATTTTAAAGCTATAAAAGCGATAATTTTGTTTGTTTTGGGAAGTCTGTGAAAAGAAGAAACTACTCTACAACCTGGTACATTGTAAGGTTTCCAAATGCTTTGTCGAAGATGATGTTCTATTCTGAATGATCAGGTTCAGGGAAAAAAATAGTTACGAAATCAGGTGAATTGTTAGCTTTCAAACACACGCCAGAAAGTGGGGCTAATGGCCGATTGCCGTGCTTAAGCACGAGCACTGTCAACGGAAGACGGACAGATATATTCGGCGTACTATCAACCGGAAGAAGAGATGGACCGACCATCAGTCTGACAACTATGTTGCAATACCGTGGGAAAGAGGATTGATACGCACACTGCATGAAATAGATTTCCGTAAGTGAGACTTTATTGATGGCACTCATCAACTGGAGTACTGTTCTGGGCGATCAGTATCCACAAGATCTGGGAATCTGTTGTAAACCCTCCTAAACGATACGCTGGTTCGATCTCAGTATAGTGGTGCGCTCGATAGAATCGGATTCTCGGTCCCGACTAGTGCCGCAACTGTCCCCGTATTCGCTCCCAAGACAAGCCCAAAAGTCGCGTACAAAGGGAACCGCTTTGTTCCGCCCCAAAACGTATGCAACAAAAGCGACAATTACAAGGTATTTATAGGGCGCGTAATGATCAAACCTTTCCAAGACATCAAAGAGAACAGTTACCGGAAAAAAAGGTTAGGGTCGCAATTGAGCATAACGGTATAAAAAGTTTCGACCGCTTAGAACAGTTCCGCTAAGTAGGACTGAGTCAATTGTTTTTTTCTTTCTCACGACGGAGGCGACTTGGGACGGTAACAGGGTGGGCGCCGTAACAGAATCGTTCAACGATTCTGTTGTGCAAAACAATCTGTAACCTAGAGATCAGTAATTTTGCAACTACCGTTTACAGAAGGTAAGGTGAGTCGATTAGTTGAACAGCGATTAGGACCAGCTGTTGATCGCCAATAGTTGTATACACAATAGTTGTATGTACAAATCTCTGGTCAATCAAACGACGTCTGAGTTCACCAAATTAGTGCCAACCTACGAACACAACTGGGCGCGTAGATAATCATTTGGCGGTAGAATTGAACGCCATCTTAGGACCAGGTTTGTCTGACGTCTGCCGAAATGGTTTAGCAAACACTGAACAACTTGGCAATGGACGTCTGGAAGGGGTCGACGTTAGTGGTCACGGAGCCTCATTTGACTACGCGACGTGTGTGTGGCCAAACAAAATCTTTAGATGTTTTGCTTTCAACTTGAAACGCGATTGTAATCAGACACCATCAGCATCCAATTTTGTGCGTTCAAGATTAGCAGTCTTTGACGCCGATGCTATCTTGGCGGCAATAAACAAGTTCGCAAATTTGAAATCTTTTAGTACACTAAGTAACCCTCACATTAACCCTCAGGTATCATATTCAGACAGATATTCCCGCCAGCCAGTCTCAAGAAGAAAAACACAGAGTTCGAGTTTCGTTATAGTTGGAACTCATCAGTAGTGCATATCCTCATCAGCAATCAAGAGGTCAGCCCTTGACCACTGTACACCTAACATCAAACCAGACACAACCAAATCAACTAAAATGTAAACGCTCAGCCACATTTGCTTCTAAACAATGCCCAAGTTGTTCCAACGAAAGGAACTAGCTAAAAAATCTACATAAATATAGAACATGCCAACAAATGCAAATGATATTCAAAGAACATTAATCACACCTTCATTTCGTTGCTTGTTTGGAATTCAGAATTGTGTACAATTAGACCGCCTGCAGTACACATCAGTAAAGAAACAGCTAACTCTGTTCGGGCATAAATCCAATTGGTTCTATCCAAATGCATTGAAAGTTTTACCTCCAACTGTATGCAATACATATACGACTAATGTCTATTTGTTTCGGAGAAACATGACGCCAGAAAAATAGAACATAAACATAACAGAACGGGGAAAGTGATGATAGAATTCTGACTAAAATGGACATTATTGACTATAATCTTTTGTAATTACTGTCAAACCTCAGTCTCAGAAGGCCTAGTGGTAACATCGCCAATTACTAATTACGCAGCTCACAGGTCAAAGCCTTGTTGGCTGGTCTGCTACAGCACGTTTTGACTGCTTGGCAATAGTAATCCCACATTTTACCTGGTACGTCGCACGGTAGCAAGTACCTTGAAGAATAAAAGCTGAATATTTAACCCTTAACAAGCAGTCTCCAACTAGTAATACTTCACGTTCATGAGGTCGAGCACACTTCCTATGTCTAACAGTTACGTCATTAGCTGTGGTCCGTGCCCGATCCTAAGGCAGAAACTATTGTACATCCTGGACATTATTCAAACTGCATTCTGGAAATATGTTCAAAGACAACAAAATCGGACAATAGCTACGAGAATATCGGCCACTCAGGTCGTGCTGTCGCAAAAATAAGCGCAATAAAACATTCACATTACTCACGAAAGGTTGTTATCACACGTATATGATGGTTCATAGAAAATTGTGGTCAATAGTAGATTGCTGATGGACATCCCCAAGACAAAGGTCGTTCGTAACCTTTAGTATGGCTGGAAACGGTTGAACCTAAATTGGTCAGAGGGAGTTTCCAGGAAATCCCTTAATTTTAAAGTTTCTTATAAGGTTTACAGAATCATTACAAAAAATCGAAAAAATAACTTCTGAAACTAAATACTCAATCCGTTAATCTTTACAGTTACAAATGCAGCCCGCGCTAGTGGTAAAACGTTGGAAAGGTAACCCTGAGGAATCGTAGTAAGCTAGAGACCATTGTTCTCTGCAGCTGACACTGTTATGGTCTGAGGTAAGTTTTGGTCGCCATACATATACCGTCTAGACTGTTGTGGGTACGAATAAGTTTGAAACTTGTTCTATCAATAATCCTTTAACGCTAAAAAAGCAATTGTGAATAATAGGATTTTCAAACAATGAGTCCCTTCAAGTCATTTGAATAGAATAACGAGAGGACACAAATTACGAGATGAATTCATTTCTCACACTCTTATCAGTCGTAAACGTGTGATTAGCATGAAAACAAAACAATACAACTTAAATGAAATGGTTAGAAGCACAAACCGGGCTGGATCGTGAATGCCACGCACAGCTAAACTCACAACAAGTAAAAATTGACAATTGTTTGTTTCTGTGCGCACCAAACCGGCTGCCAACAGTTGACTAATAATACTTCGATAAACTTGAGAATTTTAGTTGTAAGCAGTCATCAGGACCATAAATGAAGACGTGATACTGACGATGTAACCTGCAGTTGACAAGTACCATACAACAGATGAAGCAACGTTTCGTCCTCGTTGGGAGTTATTCGCCTACTGATGAGTTAACGCACCCTTTAATCACTTCGGAATGTGCCCCTTGACCCTGATTTCGAGTATCCTACTAGTGTAAGTGTTTCGGTAACGGCGGAAAAACTGACAAACTGATTGATCAAAAACATTATATCGGGGGGTGGGTGGGTGGGTAGAAATAACCTAGTCGTTTCTGAAAGCAGGAAAAGTTTCGCCAAACTAAACACACGTTTAAAAGTTTGACGCTAAACTGATGGTATTGCTGTGGGATTACCTTTAGGTCCAGCGTTTGCAGGCAACTTCATGAATGTTTGAAAATAAAAGGTCGAATAACAATATTAAACAAGTCGAAAGGGTTATCTGAATGCAAAGGCTGCGGCCAAATGTGGGTGGTATTCAATGTGGAATAATCAAAATCCCCGAACTTCTACTGATGATTTGAATCATGCTTAGTTGGTTCAATGAAGATAGTAACCTTAACTCAACTGAGAAATCCTGATCACGGGGTTACCGACTGGATTGAACAGAGCAATTCCATTTAGTCTACTTTCGAAATAATTCGACAGTTTGAGCACTATTCACACAATGTCGTGGTTGATCGTTTGGATACGATTGACCGATCCTAATGCGGTCAACACGCTATTCTCATAAACACGGGGAACGGAGTGCAAATTCCGACGCTAGCGAGGATGTGCACCACCGGTGAGCGATAATAAGAGTGAAACACGAGTATAGTGTTTCCTTTCGAAATGGGCTAGCAAAAAGGCCTATCCGAATGCGAAGGTTGCGATCATGTAGGGTAAAGTTCAATTTGATAGAATCTGGCAATCACAAGTTATAAACACAAGCGTAATATTAGCGTACTGAATATATCCGGAAATTGTTGACAGCCTTTAAAAGCGTACAACAAAATTCGACCTAGAAGACGACACCATTTCGAGACAGTGCAACGATATGGACATCAGATGGATGATTACGACGAAGCGTACTTCGAAATCAAACCAAGAGCGGTGAGTATTTGCACATTTATAGTGACGTACTCACCAGCTTCAAGTAATGTTTTTCACGCTGCCTGACGATCCAATCTACATGCTACTAAGAGCTATACAAAAAATTCGTGGTACTAAAGTATATCCTATAACATTCACTGACAGCATGTGGGGAAAAAAGTCAACACTGCTGACAAGAAATAATTTTATTCATCGCTGTCATACAAAGAGGGCCCAGCGTCAGAATCGACAGTATGTCAAATAACTGTTACAATCAACCACTGTAATGTACTCCAAACTAAAGCACACAAAATTATGCTATTCCAAAGATTATATGTCTAATAGCACTGCCTCATATGTCTCCCATTACTTCAACTGTCCTCGGCATAATTGCATATGGGTCCGCACGATTAGGCATTTGGAAAAATAGCTCACCCAACCCGCGTCTTTTTGAACCGTTGTCATTAATCGTCCAAAGTTTATCTTACTTGTCACCCGAACGACAATAAAATAATGTTTATCGGTTATCCAATTAACCCGTAACTCCTCTTTAGTTTTATCAATAATTTCCCAGTTTTTACGTGATGTCACATCTGTATCAGCCAAAGAAGACGCAGATCTCCTCGCCTGAAGTTCGTCTGCATAAATGTGTACTCTTGTACGCAAGGATGTAAAACACCCTGGATCATGCCGACGCTTCCGGCTTCAACATATAAGTAATTACGGGACTTTTGTGGCTAAGCAGACCAGGACCGTCGAAGATATTCGCTTAAGATAAATCCAAGACGCAGACTGCTTCGTTGTACCGTAATAGTGACTGAAACAATTACAGGGACGACTAATATATAACTGAGTAAATTTCCTTCACAAAAAGGGTTACATAATTGATCTATGGCTCCAAAAGCGAGTTCGGGAAAGTTTGTTATTCTCACCAAGTACGGTGGGAGTTTTCTCGTAGTGTCATTCCTAAGCTATGATCTGCATGGTGCGTAAACTCAATGTTGTCTGGCTGCAGGAAAGTGAGCCCACTCGTAAGTCACATAATCCATGATGGATCTCAATGGGCGTTCAGTGAGTCCCTCCATGGACCATGTGTATATGTGTTTGACTTCCTCTTTGTCTAGATAAGAGGTTTGAATTCCTGGGTTGGGTAGAAAATATTTATTACTGGGATTGTTCATTTGAAGAAGGTTCAGTTGTCTGACAACTTCATTCAGCAAAGTATCCCGTTTTCATTGTTGTTCGAAATATTCGTAAATGTGTGTGGATTTTGTGAATTTACGAATGCCTAAATAACAATGGGATTCGAAACAGGCCGTCCACTATTACCTCCGTGATTTCTTTATTATTGTTCATTCCTTAGTAAAAGAGGAAGATTCGTTTCAATTCCAGTATGTGATGCACCTTTTTTTAACGTAAGTCCCTGTGTCAAACTGTTGCCGCACATCTGTGGTGATTGTCACTAAACCTATTTCTCATGACTGTTGTTTTATTACATGGCTGACTACAAGTTGTACAATTGCGCTCGAAGGATAAATTACTTGCTTTGCCTAGTTCGGTCGTTATTACTATTGCGTAGAAGCTAGCTCTGGGGTTGAGCTAATTCAACTACTTCATTTCTGTATTTCTGGAATCATCACAATTGGCGTCGCAGACTTCTGCAAATTTCTACGATGGATTCCTGTCCACTTGAATTTCTCAATATTCATAATTCGTCGAGAGAAATCGAGGGCTATTTCGAACGCTTCGAAATATGGTGTCTCACAGGCAAAGAGATGAAAGCGGAAAAGAAAGCCGCTCACTTCCTCACCGTAGTTGGCAAAGATGCGTATAGCTTGGTGAAAAACGTCATTTCCTGATTCACCGATTTCTCTTTCTTACAAATCCTTGAAGAAACTGCTGC
>JTDE01004570.1:9555-30666 GCA_014338405.1 Paragonimus skrjabini miyazakii | reverse complement strand
GGTATAGTAAAACTTAATGACCAACATCACAGAAAACATTTTAGTTTACGTCTACGTTCGGAGAGAAATCTTAAATGACATATGGTTTCCGTTATTTTTATTAGAGTGTATTTTGCATGATCTGTTTTTTACTGGGTTTCACGGTTGCAACAGTCAGGGAAATCAACGAAAGGATTTGACTTGTGCATCAGTATCTGGATGGTATTTGTGGCTTAAATTTGAATCATGTAGTTTAATTGCATCTAACCGAAAACTTCCACAATGACTGATATTTTGTACTAACAGTGTTACAGCATCAAATGCAAACAAGATCCGTATATGCGGAGAGCATGCCCATGATGCGATCTTCCACCATAAACGGACTAGTGAAATTCGATATCGAAATAGATTCAGTGCCTCGGAACATTATGCTATAACATGTGCTGGTTATTCATAGGTGGTTTGGGTAATATCAACGCAATATATGCCGCAGCTACCAAACAATAATGCTTTAATGACTGCAGTTCTTTTACTTTTCTGGATGGCATTTCATTCAGCTGTTTGTTTGATTATCATTTTGAGTACTGATAGAGTTGTTTTTTGTACAGAATGAAACCGCACTTCTTGAAAGCAATCCAGTATTTCAAGACACTCACTCCGGCAGGTTGTAGACCTTCCTCTTTATCACCTCTGTTTAGACAATGAGTATCACCTGGAGCAGGATGCTTTCAACTGTCTTTCTCGTTTTCAGCTAATTTGGAAATATACGTGGCTTTCTTATTTAATCTCACTGGGATTGTGTAAAATGATCAGAGACAAACAACTTTTAGACAAGATATCGCATTGCATTACTCAATAATCCTATTTATAAATTTAGTTACGGCAAACTTATAGTTCTCACCTTCTCTTTGAGCCTGTAGGTAAAACTAACCAATTAACTAGAATCAACATGAACTCCGAATAACTTGCACCCATGCGATGCGTTAATGCCGTAAAGCAATAGACCTAGCGATTTCACTTGCCAGGTATGAAGGGTCGTAAGTGAGTCTGAAAAATAAATTTACTATGCGTATATATCTTTAAGGTATGTGAAAAATGGTGGCCCCGGTGCATTTTCGGTGCTTTCCAGCAATCAGCGCAATTCATGCATGAATTACGTTCGCGTTTCCGGTGTATACTGATGGACGAGACACAATGACAAGATGATCATCCTGTCTGTCAGGAGTATTCATGTCTTAAACCTTTTGTCCGTCGCAAAGATTGTCTTTGGCAAACGCAAGTATAAACACGACGCTTTGGATGCTCGTCATTTGGCTCAGTCAGTCGACTACTGTAACGTGCTTCAGTTTTTCCTTGAAAAAGCGTTCAATTTCCGGGTCAATGGCTTCTAATGAATCGAGCAATCTTAGTGCTGTTCTCACTGGTCATACGGGCCACCAAACCCTCTCACCCATTCGACAACGACCAAGGGGACTAAAGTGGGTGTAGCCTATATTAATACCTTGTAATTTATTTCGCAAAATCTTTCGCAATAATATTACGACAACTACAGTGGTCGGTGTTCATGCCTGGTTAATAAAGTATCGTCTGTTTGATTACTCTTGTCCGCCTCCCCAAACATTTGTAGTACATGTGATCAGATGACGTTGAGGCAGTGTGTGAAACTGAAAACACCATATCGATCTAGTTTGGATGTATAATATTGTCAGTACATATGAACAACTTGGTTACTTGCTGTTGATCGTAATTTTTCCTTTCAAATTTCTTCATTTACGAACTGGTATTATTATAATCAACACAACGTAATTTTCTGAGGGTTATCGGTTACTGTGAGCTGGACTTGGATTACTTTCAATTCGTCTTCACCTCTGGGCTTGTCAGAAGTTCAAGCATAAAATTTTATGCACTGTATACATGTCTATTTAACCTAAAGAGCCAAACACTACAAACTTTGAGCCCGGTATCACTGATTGTCATTGGAGTGGACTTGATAACACGGGTAATGATGAAGAGAGTTTGAGGAAGATGCGATCTAGCCGAAAGAGATCGTTGGAGTGATATTCCACAACATTGAAGTCAATACAAAATCAGTAGCAGCACGATAACAATTGATAAGCAGTAGACGTTAGAGATGGGATATGATATAGGAACATTATCAAAGGGTTGTGTTCGAGAACACTGTGGTTTCAGGAGCACAAATTCTGCAATATTTGTCAAATTAAATAAGAAATCATGTGTGCATAACATTGACTGAACGATCCGTGAGCATACTGCCAACTAAACGTCTATTGGATAGTCATTAACAAACAGAGGTGAATTTGACTGTTCAAACATTTGGTGAAGCAGGTGATAGGACAAAACAGAACATAACAGAATATCCTTCTTTATTACAGTGGAACCACTGCTTATCTCCAAAAGACTCTATGAATCACATTTAAATAGGTCTCATGCAACGCCATTAGAGTTTGTAATTTTTAAGGTTTGTCGACGTCTACGAATTCCCCATCGTACTACGCGTATCTTTTACGAATTAATGAACTCAAAAGGAAGCATCGTTAACAGTAACTTATGGGAAATGTTGTCACTGCGGTTGGTGCTCGTTTTCCACATGCTTTGTTCACGTATGTCCAGTCAGTTTAACTTCTACACTTTGTCTCGGTTGTTGATCAAACAACGTAGTTTGTCGAACTGTCCAGAAACTGTGGAAGTGTTTGTTCATTGGTTACTTTTTCACGCTACATTACTCCAACGGGATAAGTTTAGCGTTGATTCGATGGACATAGCCAATCGCAAATGGATGTAATCGGAAATAGTTTGGTGGTAACGGCCTGAGTATAGTTAGGAAATTACGTGTGAAACAGTCTGTTGGAAACTGAAAAATGTACTTTCATTGGAAGACGTTAAAATGACAATTACCCACAAAAGAAAAATGTTTATAATGGACTAATGTCAACCAATGTAAACAAAGTACAATGAAGGAATTTTATCATATTAAACATACTATCTTGTTTTCCTGCCATAATTGACCTATATAGTACGCTTGTGTATTTATCGGCATGGATTGTTTGCATCGTCAAGCAAATTTTAGCTGTCACCTTAACGTTTTCTAATGCATCGACAATATTTTTCCATTGAATTTTAATCTCTGTCGTTCTGTTTACGTTACTGCGTTCAATACGCCTACAGTGACCAGCACTTATACGCGACTAGTCACAACAGTGGTAATGAAGCGAAATTGAAAGGGAAGGAACCTGGTAATTCAACAGTGCTTCAACTCAAGCAAACACGGTATTAAACCCGGTAGTGAATAACTCTGTCTTTACGGTATTCTGATTGGATTAAACTTGAGGGCTGTCGCCTGGTTGAAGAGATTCAAGGTCTTCATCAAAGTCCAAAGGAAGCTGCCAATTTCTGGTGATTTGGCAGTTGGTGCAATAAGAATTAGATAAGCTAACGCTGCCTGCCACGTAGGCATCTGGATGACGTAAAAGGATGTGCATGCATCGAATTTCAAGCAGCTGCAGTCCTTGATTGAGGTTTAAAAAGATTATTACCACATTCTTTTCTGTAAAAGCACCTCTGTTAACTGACGATGTCGTTTTTCAGAAAGGTTAATTGAACTACAGAGCTCATCTGATGAATTTGAAGCACTCAGTCACTCCTCCTGTATGTTACCCGACTACTGATCTTATCATGGAACATTTTCACGTAATGCAAAGCCTCAGTAGAATGTCCCAAGTGTTAATGGTTATCCCTCAGGCGTACTGGATAAAACACGGTAGCGTTAACAACAAACAGATAATTCGTAAATGTATCGAGTCTGGACGGGTGTTAGAAGCTGCGAGCTAACAGACGATGACAGTGTTATCACTTGCATACGTTTACACCTCATGGCGTTGTTTTGAAATAGTTAGGATCCAATAATTTGAACCTATTCTGGTTGCGGACGGACAGTATCGGCAAAAACGCTACGAGTGTACGTTTACTTGTATAAACACCAAAGACATACAGAAGTCATCCACGCTCTTGCCACGGACTCTTTCATAATGACTAATGTGACTTATCGAACCCCGTGATCTACCACCATAAATATATGATGATGAGGGCATCACTATTATGGGTGCTTTATCAGAACTGTGTGAAAATTTGCTGAGTCAGGAGCAGCGAAATGTTACCGATTGTTTCTGATAGTTGTGAACAATGGTGGTGTTGTTCGTAGCATGGATTGATGGTTTTGGTATTGGTATTCTAGCCGAGCTTGGCATTTAGGTAGCAAACGTTTCATCACCAAGCGAGATGACATCATCAGTGCGTACGTGTTTTAGCGCGTAATTCTTGAGCGCTCAACAAAACTACATGCTAAAAGACGTACGCACTGATGATGTCATCTCACGTGGTGATGAAACCTTTGCTACCTAAATGCTAAGCTCGACGAACATACCAATAGCAATAATGATTTTTTCAGTCTCAAGTAATTCAACGGTACTTTAACCCACCTACATCAAGCCACAGGGTAGGTGCGTGGAAAAGATTAACCTGATCCGTGGAGAAAGTGCACAACGCGGTTCACGGCGCTACTATGAGGGATGAGCCGTTTAGAAACTGTCTTAAAAAGTTGAACCTATTCCGAACGGTTGTTCATTAGTTTCGCTGTCATCCGACAGTAAGGACACACAGGCAATAACTTCTAGGAGCCTATTATTGCAAAAGGGGTATTGCGTTATCCCATCTGACTTTAGTAATGGAGAAGAGTATAGCGGAGAATGGAAGCAAATCAGATGTTGAGTAACTGAATTTTGGGAACGCTGGGTTAAAGACTTTCGCCTATATGACAAAAGCGTCAAAAAATATTATCAAACTATGGAACTCGAAAACCGAAAACTTAGTTCAGATGACTTCAGTACTGATACTCAGAAGTCGATGGCCTCTAGGTAACGTGGTGCCTAGCCAAATGGACAAAGATGGTCTGGTGTGATTGAAACGGCCTTGTGGAATGCTGTGAAGAGAGGTGAGAAAAATTTGCCTAATAGAAAGTGACTGATGAAGCCATATATGTTACACCGAAGGGCCGACTGGGAGCCATGGAGTAAAACTGTTGCTCCAGTGAGACTGTTACACCGGGTGCCTGATCAGTACACAGTATTATTCTATTTAAAATAGATGATATTTCACTTCAAATCGGTTTTGGGGGATTACAGCAGCAGAATGATGCCGAGGTATGAAAAATTTAGCGGAATGTCGACTGGATGTGTTAAGGACTCCGGTACCTGGATTAAAAATTTCCGTGGTGTTTCCATCCCATGTGCATTTTGTTCTGATCGACTGATTTCATCATCAACCTCAATGATGATCAATCACGGCTAGCTCGGATCCATCATCAGACTTCTCAGTTCAAACGATGTACACTACACACGATGTGTTGATCGCAACCCATGTTTTGATGCATCCAATTGGTGATCGGTCTGTTTCAGTCAGCGACCGATAGGCTTTTAACGTCATATTTACCATGGTTGATAATGTGTGGACTACAAACTATCAACCAAGCACATATGTATTCCGAAATTTATGAAGTATTTCTCTGAGAATGCTCAACCACATGCTCTATCAGGCTAGCCAAGCAAGTGGGACAATACTTATATTATAGGAGCACCAAATATAGAGTTTCACAACACGTGTGTAATACACCTACAAGCTTGTGTGGGAATGCCTGAGGTTTAATAAGATGTGGTGGTAACTTCTCCAAACGGGTTCTGAAATAGCAGGCGTAGAAAGGGATACAGCAGCATACAATTATAACCTGCGAGTTGTACGGGGCGAGATGAGTCCGGTGATTTCTGGCACAACGTTCCCGTGACTGCTAGGGTCAGGTAGTTGGATGGTATCTTCCAGTAAACCACCTTACTTTTCAAAAGAAAGATGAGTTTCAATATGCGATTCATATGCTCGGGTTTGTGTTTACAAGTAGGAATACTGGTTTCAACTAAGAAAATTCCTAGAGTTGTGTGTTATTCTACACATCGTGGCCCAACACGGTGATTGAATGAGACAATAGAACAAGTTGAATCACAGTCGAATCTACTACTTTAGTGCGTCCTGTTGCTGCCGTCAATCCTGTGAATGTCAGTAAATACAACGTGATTCACGCGGATGCTAACCCTCTATTCACTAACGTACCGTCGAAAATAATACTCGATACTTATTCGCACTAACGTCGAAAACAACTATATTGGCATCGCCACCACTGTCTAACACTAAAAGCAGAACGCTGGAGTAATACTGAACTCACCTGTAGACTCGCTGGCCATTGATCAGTTTTTACTCAAAACAGAGACCACCTAACTCTAGCACATCGCCACTAAATACAAGATCTACAAGCGTGCCAGGCAAAGGAGATATTCTCTGATTCCAATCAATGATGACCCTAAACCAAGCTGGTTATTGATTGACACATCTCAACATAAAGTTCCCAGCGAACCAGAACATGAAAACAGGATATTGTTTCTTAACTCAATTTTGCCTCGTAAGTCGGCTGACTCAATCCGATGGTCAGTCCACACTTGAAACGATCAACACATGCACCTTCACAGTCTCACTTCACTGATGTCCAGGAGGAATTCGTTGTATTGCCTGGTGAACAACGCAAGAGGTGCGCATGCTTCCTAACGTAATTGAATTTTCCCAACCAGCGGCTAGGTTTGTCATGTCATTCAACAAAACTCCAGTACTGGTAGCGCATCCTGAGAATAGTTGTGCCATATTCCTTCCGTCACCTGGTATCAACTTATCTACCCATAAATATCATGCTGGTGATGTCCGGTGGATCACAAGCAGTCATTTGAAAGGGTTAAAGAAAATCCCTTCAACCGGCTTCGGGACAGATTGAGAAGTCACATTTGGGTCCAACGTGAACATTACTGAACATCAAATTAAATTGCTCGGAGCATCTGGAAGCATTGGTTTAGTCCCTCGAACGCACCTCAAATTGGTCGGGGTAAGAATGTCAATAACCACTACACCAATCACCATCATGCTCTGTGATCTTTACCCTATTCTCAGAAGCCGTTCGTACGAACCATGTATCTTTCCTGGTCATCTGACCCAGAACTAATTGAAACCCGACCGTGCGTGGACCACTTGACGCTGCGATCCACGGCTGACACGTGAGATACTCTCCAATCACACATACACTAATTCAACCAACAACAACAACACCCTCTATTTGATTGTGGCTTGTCGATTTTGTGAGACATTTACTAACCCGTTAAACCTGTTTCACGGTTCGATGTGTAATGTAAACATATTCCATGTACTGGTGAAAGCCTGAAGAAGATGACCTGAGTCACAGTTTACTCTGAAATTCTATGTAGAAACAATTTATGATAATCATGTTCACCGTTGCCCCACTAGATTCGCCGTTACGTGAAATTTTCTGGTATTCACTATTTAAAATCACTTTGTAATGTGTAAATACGTACCGGTGTCGCCAGTTTCAAACTGCGTACTCTTCGGTGGTGCAGGTTTGTCGCATATCGGCGATGGTTCACAGCTCCATCTCTATGAGCGTGTAGATTCAGTTTAATGATTGCATAGTAATGTGTTTGTTCAAAAAGTGTTGTTACAAAACATTGTTAGATTTCTGATTAGTATGACAAAAGATGTCAACTTAATATTCCCTACCATTATCTGCGAAGTTGGTTTTAGAACATAAGCTGCTTTTATGGCTACTTGTACTGCGGCGTTCTTGAGTTTGTAAGTGGCATTTCACACGATCATTATCCAATCATGTTCTGTAATTTCAGGGCCATCACACTAGGTTAATGTTCATTTGAGGTGTAAACGGAAATCCGGAGAAGAAATCAGCTACAGCTGTCAACCGACTAAAAACGACGGTTATCACTGATCAACCTGAATTTTCCAAACATGCTTTGGAAGCAGCAGTTGAAATCTGGCAAGAACCGTTAAGTGGGTGTTGAAAGAAAACGCTGCATAGCGGGCATAAGTTATATTAGGGCGAATGATGGATAATGCCGACTACGTTATTAGATCATATCTGACGGTTAATTCTTTTCCGCCTGAACTCCTGGCATATATGATATATCACGAACGTGTCTAGTGAAAACAAAGTTGGACCATGTTTACAACAACTAATATATAGCACACAATATACAATTTCCGCTAATCAATATAACCACTATTTGAATAACCTGTCAAGCTGAAAAATGATTATTTTACAGATTCACTGAGCTATGCTTAATTGCTGCTCAGTGGATATGTTTGAACTTCCGAAACCTGCAGTCCATTCCAACCAATTTCATTGCATCATGCTCCAATGCTTTGTGAAATTGTGAATTTATATTCATGAGCGTTGAAGTATAATTTTCCTACTCGTTGATCCATTCACAACCATATTACCGAAAGCACTACTTAATGAATGACTGTCTTGTACACAACGCTTTCATGAGCAAATTTTTTTAACCCAAGAATAATGTAAACTTCCGTTACGAACGGTCACCAACACTTAGTGTCTGTAATGAAGTTCGGGTTGTTTTTATCGAAATATTTTGCCCGATCTCGAAAGTGCGAATAAATGATTTCTGTTTGCACAGAAAAGCCTAATACAGGCGATTTTGTATAACTTGATTGTATAAAATCAGACGACGTTTGTGGAGAACTTATAACATTGGAGCTCTTGAGGAACAATAACGATAAATTTCTTTAATCTTGCCAGTGAAACAACATGTTCAACCATCTTGTTCAGTCGTGTCTGAATGTGGGATGCATCAACGAAATTAGAGTTAGAATCAGTTACAGTAAAAAAAAATCGGTCAGCCTAGATGTTTGCGTGGCCTAGCGAAACCGGAAGTAGTTCGAGTCAAAGTGAGTTAGTGAGTTCTCAATTTGTGCATACACATTGTTTAGCTGAAAAAAGCAATGATCTGGTAGCGGCATAAAAGCTTTGTAGTGTAAGTCAAGATAGCTTTTGTTGATTCCAATCATAATGTATATAAATTAGCAACCACAAACGAACTGTGGAAGAGTGATAACATTTGTGTTCAATAGTAAAATGCACAAGGTGGGTGTCAATCTATTGCATCTCAAATGAATTCGCTCGTTGTAGTTGATTATCCTTCTGAGTATTGTGGTCGCCATCTTCATCGTTCCAATGAACACACTATTCATCGAGGATTGTGTACGTGATTGTCGCCACGATTTTGTGGAATGCATTGATTTTTGTCGAATCGGTCGGATGATACGAATAGAATGTTTGGAGGAATGTCGAATGACCTTGTCTGATTGTCTGAGTGTAACATGTCGTGAAGACTAGGAGTTCATTCATGTTTCACTGTCTGTGTGGAAAATTTTGTTTGTTATATTGTGTTCGAATTCGCTGAATAAATTCCCCCCGTTACGAGTTTATCTTTTCACTGGAAACAGCTTTCAATTAGCGGTAGTCGTCTAGATATTTTTTCAATTCTGTCTGAAGCAAAGAAACAACTAATGTGAATTGCGAAAACAATTCATCTTCTTCTGAGCAGCACAATATCCATGATAGGACCAGTGATTTCTATTGCAAGTTTTTCGGCATGTATACATGAGTCATATACTCCCGAACAGTTAGGTAACATCGGTTTCTTTCACCTCAAGTACAATAAGTTAGTAGAACACAAACAATGTTCCGTTGATTTCGTGACATGCTCTTTCCTGCTATGGGGCCCAACTGACACTCACTACGTAGACTCCGAATATCCAAACTGTTTCCCACTGGCACCGTATATCAATATGGATGATCGGATCGTTGCAGGCAGTACGGATACAAATTAGTTTTAACAGAATTGGTATTACTATTTGAGTTGTGGAGTTTGCTAGTAGCACATTACTGAAATCAACTAAATAATATGTTACGTTCGAATGCCAATCAAACGAGTTCTGGAAAAGGAAAGAAATGCAAGAGGGTTTTAACGCCTCAATCGGATAATACTTGGTGATCGCCGCATGTCCACCTAGCAGCCTGTAGACTGCTTGGATACACTAAATTCTTCAAGATTTTGCCATGTAACTATTTGAAGTGGATAGCATTCCAGATAGACCGGAGAATAGGATACCCTTTAGAAGATACGTACTTACCGCCAAAATATCATGTAGCGATATAGAGATTTTATAGTCCATCCTGCTATGCGATGTCTAAAGTAGATTCAAAATATATCCTTGAGTTATTAATAAAGTTTGCATGAGGAGCATTCTCCGATATTTTGTTCACATACTATGTGACTCTGTAACGCAAACCCGAATAGCACAATCTTCCTGCTTACTCATTTGCCCATGTTGCATCACTAGTATACCAAACTAAATTGGTGATGGCTCTGTTCATTCCGTTTTGCGAGACCAATCGTAGATCCTGTCATACAGAAATTTGGCCTCTGTTCCCAACTACCATTTTGTACATAATTCTTAGTCAGTTCGTACCCGGAAAAAGAGACTGAGTGCGCCTTGCCACAAAATATATCAGAATGTGTCCTAAGAATAAATTTATGTGCAAACAAAAGCACGCCGCATTCAATATATAAATTACTATATCCTTAGCCCACAATGACAACGAATTCTCTTTCTCTCCCTGTAAGTATGGGATTGAATACATGTCCACCTGCGATCAGAATGTATGGAAGGTTGATTCAGACAGCATCATACGACTTAATTTCTCATGGCATTAACTAACTGTTATATCTGTTGCACAAATCGAATGACATGCTTTAGGTGAAATGTACAAGTCTTCTACGAAAGCAAAATGAATGAGGGATTATACTTTGAGGAATGTCCAAATTAACCTGCGTACAAAAAGATGGGTGTCCTGTCATACGGAAAACACTGCGAGTTAGTGGACCACGTGAGAATAAGTGGGATGAAGACTTGATGAACATCAGCATCCACACAAGATTGGAACGAGGCACAGCCAGGAGAATTTGAAAACCACACACCACTCCAGGACTGACGAATTTAAAGTCACATAATTTATCTTCGGGGAAAATAAACTTTCCATAGTTAGATAAATTGCATAATTAAGGGTGGACCGTGACCAACCGTGCCCAAACTGATGGTTACCATTCAGTTCCATGATTTATATGGCACGATCCAATATAACTCTTAGGGTGAGTTTCAAACTCACGGATGTGCAAATAGCCGGCAGGAATTTCAGACTACATTTGTCGGTTTGTCCCCATTAGCCAGAAACGTTACCACTTACAATAAGTTTGTCAAACAATTAATTGAAGAAGAGAATTGAGGATTTTGGCACCTTCATTGAGAAGTCATTTCAAAAGTTAGCCTGGTCCATTCTAATTGTTTAGACTCAGTTTCTCGGTTAGTTTTAAGAGCTCAATCGTAGCACAGTTTATCCGTTATGCAGTTATCAAAATGAATTAACTACTGTCGTGGTAACAACTAACGTTTCGATCAAAATCCAAATTAACCTAAAATTATACTGCTTAACTCGAATTGTCATAACAGTTCACGTTCAGTTTCAATGTCGCGCTCCATAATAAATCTGATGCACGGAAGTGAACGAATATTTAGAAATCACAGTAATGAATAGGCATTCTAACAGAAATATGAATATTAAACTTGTGCATATGGTACACAAAATTGGATACCGCAATAGAAACTGATCTACGTCATTGAAATATTTCATGGTACTGAGGTCTGATGCAGCACTTTTGGCGTGTTGTCTATCTCGAAACTATCTTGAAAATTTTTCCCTGTTTGTGTAGTCGAAACTGTGGAATATTGCTCAAATAAGTTAATATTCCAGCATAACGGCCAGTCGAAACTGCAAACAATATATTCGACTTGTGCCGTAAAACGTTATGCATTGTGAATTGTATTTCATATCTAGGCATCCAGTTTCTCCGACAAAATTCAGGTCACGTCAAAGTACACTATTGAAGAAAAGTGGTTGATGTGAATCAGGCAACATTCACATCACACTGCGATCCTCACATTTAAGTATACAATTAAAACAAACTCACGCATTTGGACCAAATGAACTAGGATGGCGTTTACGATGTGTCTCATCAACCGTATATAAAACTACCTTGACAACAATATCTGTCGGAACGAGGAGGCTGCACCCATTTGTTGAGTACACTTAATTTGCCAATTAAAAGTTTCCATGCGGTTGATCGTTTGCTAACAAATTATTCTTACCTCGTCTGATTGCCGTTCGGATTAGGCAGTTTATTGACGAGATGACTTGTTTAATGTAGTTTACTTTGTACATAAGACAGCGCTAAATGAAACAACCTTGTTTCCTGCGGTCAGGTTTAGAGGTATACAGAATCTAGGGCAGTCAATCACTTGCAGAATATTCACTTCGCGATCAACTGAACATTCAGGTGATCTCTTCATACCACAATTCATTTCTTGTTGGTATAAAAGATGAACGTCCAGCAAACTGGCGACTGTTACCGTACTCACAATAGGAAACGAGTGCGAAGGGCACAAACAATTTGTAAACTAATCTGAAATTTCTGGAATAAGGTGACCTAAATTGGACATAAGTTGCATAATTCATTTTCAGTCAACAACCTCAGTGAATTATCACAACTGCTAACATTTTACTGCTATATAATCTACCGTAACATGTACATTTCGGAAAATATGCGCGTTTTTTAGCTATGATATTCTAGTTGTGCTTTCGCTGTCAAGCACAAAGGAACAGAAACACGATTCCCTGGTACTTTACATCCAGACACATTTCTACCTGGCTACTCGAGTGAAATGATAAAATACAAATTAAAGCTGCAAATTTTCGTTCGGAAGCACCAGAAATAAACTCATTTACTTCAAAAGTTCTCGTGGTGATTAGATGGGTCTCAATTATGTCAAATGCAAGATGTGTTCTTCAACTCAAACAAGTGGGCATTCAGCTTAGTCAAAAGAGATGCTATCCATAAGCGAATAGCATACTAATCCGTTTTATTTCATGGTTAACTGCATTTAACCGCTGATTATAATTTACTTCATGTCTTTCCAGAATTAGCTTCGTCGCATTAATGGCCAGCATGATAACTCACTTCTATTCCTTAAGAGGATAAAAGAGTGCCATGCACATGAACTGTGGTTAAATTGAAGCCAGTGGGTTTTGTAGAGTTTTGTAACCGAAGAGCAAACGAAATTCGAGGTAATAGATGCGGTGTACGTTGGCTAATGTCTAAACGTTAGTTAAACGTGGATCCCGTTAATGAAGTTGCTGCTCAACTGTGTGGATAAACACAAAGGATTAGAAGCATTTGTAAGAATTCTGTTCCAAACCTATATATATATATGGAAATTCACTAAACTAGAAATGCAGAGACTACGGGAAAACGAGAGATTACCAATTGATATCTTATCCCCAACTATCCTGGTTACGTCATGGTGGTTGACGGGTTGCACATAGGCCAACATCATATTAAGCGGCATAACCGAGGCATAGCACTATTAACGAACACGACCTGTTCACCTGTTTGTTCAAAACCTGTGAACTTGTCAGTCTGCAGAATAAAACGGGAAATCCATTAAAACTCATCTTTCATCAAAGACTGTACAGCGTTTTGAAACTACGAATGATGTTGATAGGTGGCGAAACAAACTAACCTTCTTTATAACTGTTGATATTTAGTTAACAATAGTAAATTCTAAATAACACAATTCTATTGAATCGAAATTCAAAACGTGGCGAACAAGCTCATTTTGCGCGCTTCATTTTCAGGCCAGATGAAATATAATAAATATGAAATTAGTTGTGAAGTCAAGATTTTGTTGAACATAATGCTGTGTAAATCTATTATCATTTGGGGCAGTACGGACATGATTACTGTGGTACCGTGTCAAGTGTTCCAACCGTGGCAGGCCATGTAACTTCAGTGCTTGAACGGAAGACTTTTGTGCAAACAGATTAGGGTTTCGCAGCCAGACTCCGATCTCCTCCGTAGCAGCCAAGATGCGGCTTTTCCTACCTCTGTTGTAAACACGCGTGACGCTGTAGATCGGTTGAATGCGAATGTGTATTTTTGATAGTCCGTAGAATTGAGCAATGGTTGCATCATTCGGTTGCATTTTCCAGCGATCCTGTTTGTTTATCTCATGCGTAGCTTCTAGTTGCTTTGGTGAGGTGTTGGTTTTGTTGGCCAGTTAGATGGTAAGATCAACACTGATTAGGCGGTAGATGGTTGTGTTGTTGAGCAGCTTTTTTGCTTTCTCTACGTAATCTGCTTTGTCCATGACAACTCGCATCTGTCCCTTGTCATCTAACAAAATGACGATGTTGTCATTTTTTTTAATGTTGTTCAATGTTCGTTGTTCGCGCTTGGTGAGGTTATTGGACAACCTGCTGCAGGTCGTGATTGTAATGATTGTTTGTCGGATTTGATGTTGTGCCTCTTCTGGCAAGCCATTAGATTTCAATAAACAAACAAATCGAGTTGGACAAAATCTATGAACTAATGCGAACCAGGGATTTGGAGATATGCAGACACCGCCAATTCCAAATGAATCAACTTGAACAGATCAGACCGAAGTCGAAATGGGACAATGAATAACTAATCGGATGAAATTTCAAAACGAATAAAGTACTCACTCGATCAATTTACGTGGACCAAACATTCGGATTCGAATTCAAGGTATGGCGGCAACAGGGAACACTCATTCTGACTCCATATCAAAGACTCAAGAACTGAAGGAAATAGCCAACCAGGCATCGGGTCAGAGTTTAACTGCAACAAAAATCAGGCAATGGTCGATCAGGTCGAAGGTCATAAACAACAGCGAGCCACCAACCAGGACTCAAGTCAGAAGGTTAACTCACTCTGCTATATAACAGCATTCATCGAACTTCACCCAACTCCACGCTCACAAACTATACGCTAAAATAATTACGCACTGATGTCACCTAACTTGGTGTTGAAACGTTTGCCATCTAAATACCAAGCTCGGCGAACATACCAATACCATATTTGAAATATTGAACGCCAGCTATAGACCTGCTCACCAACCGCCTGTGTTAATCGTCGTGATCGTTGTAAAAATAAACTCGATAGGGACCATTGAGAGGACAGCGGAACTGTGTGTTTTGGAATGGTTACTGATAATTTTCAATAAATAATCTCCAGAATGGATGTATCAAAGTATTCGAACATTCATCCACAGAATGAGGAAGGCCACCCGAGGTGGTTGGAACGTAGAGTATTACAAATTGCACTTAACGTTGTGTTATTTTCAATCCATTTATCGATTGTGGACTTTATTAAAACGTGAATGTCACTTGCGAATGATCGCAGATTCTGTACACGAATTTATTTTCATAGTTAGAAATTAGAAGAAATGTCTGTCGATCAAAATTCATTAGTGTCACACTACTTCATTTTAACTCCCCGGATATGCTTAATCGTTGAACCTATAGGATAGGTCGTACTATTTCTCATGAGAATATTCATCGTTTGTCGCATGTTTGTATTCTTATAAAATAATGCGAGTATTCAAATGGCGCAGAAAACGCTGCGGGTTCATATGCGGGTTTATCGTACAAATACGTGTTTGAAATTTTACATGTTATATATTCGGACCAAATTACTCGTTTAAATCTAACAATAAAATAACCAAAGCGTTCTCCTGATGATTCCACGAGGGTGTAACGGTTTGGTATTATGATACTAAACTTTCTGCAGCTAAAGATTTCTCGATGTCAATTTAAGGTGTCCCAAGAGGATAAGCCAGGTTTCAAGGTTAAATGTGGTCGCATGGCTGGTACGCATATGGGTAGACTGGAAATCATAGGTACCTGTTGCCTCATACAGCGTGAGAAGACAGTCCTGTCAGAAGCAGAGAGTAAACCAAGTTAATTTTACTGGACCAAGTTATCTGTGATATGTTATATTAACATGGAAACCTCTTAAACTGGGAGGAGTATAGAAATACTTCCAGTTTGTTTGTGTGGTGACCGATTGAAATTCTTGTCTGTGTGTGTATGCGCAAACCTGACTAACGTATGGCGTCAAACTTTAATAAGCCAAGGATTACAAGTTCAAAATTCGGGTGGGTTATTTAGTACTGCAAAAGGCTAATGTGTGACAGTCTTTTACTAACTTTGACAGTTCATTATATGGATGGCAATAACCGGGTATATAAGTTTGACTTAAAATAACGCCTTAGTGTGATGGAACAAGACCAAGATGTGTACAGTGTTGGCAAACGTTAGCTAAACCGAGTTCCATTCTCCCATTTAATGAAAACAAAGGGTAAAGGTATGATACAATTTGGTAGCGTTTGAAGCTAGCCTCAAACTGGGGACAACACATGTGACTATGGAGCAAGAAAACTGCTGAGTGAGTAAGACAAAGTTAATTTCATATAAATTTTGAAGGTTTTACGGCAGCTGCCGGTAAGCGCAAATCAATATTTTCACATGTTGAACCGCGTTTCCTGCCCGTTGCATTGAATTTCTCAACCGAATTCAAGTTTGCTTTCTTCGTACCGCCTCATGTGGTTGATTCCGTTGTGATTGCAGCTTCAGTGGAAGCCCAATTCAACGAGGTTTACATGAGAGAAGGTCGTAGTAATGTAAAGTGACGAGCCAGCATTCAACCAACACTATTTCTCTCAAGGGTTTGTTTCAAAACTTTCCTCAGCAAACCAGTACAGGTCAAGTCATGCACTTTCAACATTCTGAAAACAATTGCATAGGGGCCAAACCGCTCGAATTCATCTTGTGATATATACCATTTTGTAGGCTTTAGTATCCTTTAGTACTCTTCAAATCGTCCTGATCTTTATTGTCCGCTGACGAAGTTACTACCCCTTCTATCAAGATTACTTATCAGTAATCTCATTTTCCTTATCCATTAGCTGAAACCGGTTGATCCTTCTGATCGGACTACAGACCAGCAAGCTTGCATGAAGAGGAAAGTGAAGGCAGCAGATGAGAAAATTATCACTGACAACTTTCAATAAAACCAAGTGTTTTAATGAGTAAAACGCTGCAATCATGCTATTGTAATGTGCGGTCGAAACCAGCAAGCGCGCATGGGTTGAATTTGGATTGTGTAACAGGGTGTGTTGATGTGTTGTTGACACCGTTTTAGTTTTCGTCTGTGTAAGTCATGTACATAACTTACTGGGCCATTGGCTTATGCTGGTTCTTGTTGTTTCCTTTTACACACGACTGTTGTTTTAACCCCTACTTCGGAAGATCGCTGTCCCACGGTGTCTCCACTTTGCCTCAAATTTGGTTCGCAAGCGTGGTGGACAGTCAGAATATAAATGGCCGACTTGTGAGTCACACTATTTCCTCAAAACCAAATGCAGAAGACTGCCCAACGTGTTTTACGCTACAGAGACCAATCTTGAGCAAAAAACTGAGTTCACGTCGCAGCTGACGTTCTTGTTAAAATGGTTGTTTATCCATCTGATGCTGTTTGAATTCTGAAAATGCTTGGAGAAGTTATTGACTAAATTAAAAAATCATACTTCATCTAGACGAATACCTGCGTAATGGCGCATAGGTATACCCTGGAAAACAAGCGTAATGTATGTATACTGTTGATGAACAGTGATTTAACTAACAAACGATCCGTTTTTTCTTAATCACATTAAGTTAGTTCAATAACATTCTTGTGTCAAGTCTGTGAACTATGCGTGCCGTTGATAGGTTACACGGAGTTAACTTAAAACCAATCGACTAAATGTTTCCAAACAGTTTCAAAGTCAGTTTGACGGATGAATTTACTAGAAACACTGGGTTCTCTTTAACAAACTCATCAGTGAAAAAGGAAGACATGTTGCGATCTGTGAACAATTTCCTTACTCTCATCAGTCGCAAACGCGGAACATGCGATTTAAATATGGCATACAACTAGAGATAGACAGAGTTTGGACACGCGACCATTCACACCACGTATCATGAACCAATTGTTTTTGGCACCCATTCGTCAACAGTGTTGTCTCAATCAGAAGCACTCACAAAATTTCCCAGAGAAATGAAAGAAATGCGGCACTTGGTGTTACTAGGGCCAGACAACAGTTCAGGTGTTGTCAATATGACGATCACAAGACGAAATTGAATACCAAGTTAAAAGACCAATGAATGTTTAAGAAGAAAAAAACGATTAAAAATAACATACTGGTAGAAAAGCAAATAATACAGCACATCTAGATACTGCTGTTGCACTGTCGTTTATCTGAAAATCAATATGGATACATGAAACCGATCGACATAGAAACACCACGAATGAGAGATGCATCAGAAATACACAAGAATAGAACACCCCTGCGGCCAATTCTATGTATGAACACTTCAGCATATCATAAAGTTGCTTGCTGGCTGTTTGAACTTCTGGATGCTATCTGCAAAATGTTATTCCCTCACTGCCTAAGGAATTCTTTCCAATTGGCGGAAACATCAGAGCGCATGTCGGTGAGTTCTCAAGCTATGTATTCGACTGATGTCGATACTCTTTTCACGAACGTTCCTCTTTGTGAAACAACTGAGTTTTCATGTGATTGTATTTCTAACTGAAACCATGAGTTAGATATTCCGGTTGTATGGCTTATGGACCTCAAATTACTGTGTACAGAAAACTCCAAATTGAATTTCAAAAGACATTCTTATACACAAATACGCGAAGTGGCTACGGGTAGTCCGTAAGGTTGAGCACTAGCCGACATCTTGTTGTGAATGATAGAACGGCAAGTCAAAGATAATGTTCCTGTTGTTTTACTAAACAAACGGCATGTTGACGATATTTTTATTTTTACGGATACTGACCATTTTGATTTGTTTTTTAATCTGCTTAACTTTGTTCACTCGAAACTATCCTTGTCTAACGAAACTGAATCCAATAGCATGTAACCTTTCTTAGATGTACTCATCACTAGTCGTGAGCATGGAACATTACAACGATTGGTCTAGCGCAAAGCAGCATGGAGCAAACAATATTGTCATTTCTTCAGCTTTAATTTGAGAGCATACAAACAAGGTTTTCTCAAAATCTGTTTTTATGGTTTCTGGCGTGTTTTCACCCTTGATAAGTTGCAATTGGAACAAAAGATGTCGAAAAACCTTACTGACAAACAAATATCCTGAAAAATACATAGGAGTTTACAGCATGAAAAACGATTGTAATCAGCCTGTTCAAGCAGCTCAAAAGAAAGTTAGTTCTATTTCAGTGACTCTGGCAAACGACATCAAGCACAAATTGAAGTATCCCGTACCTATGCCGCTGTCTACTTACACCATCAGAGAATCAGTTCTGCACAATTCCGAACGCCGCTTTTCTAAATTTTCTGTCTCTCGCGTTATCCGTCAGTTCATTTGAAGTTGCAATCATATTTATCTGAGTAGAACGAACTGAAAACTATCTCAGCGATTTGTAGAACACGTCCCCAACTGGTTGAAACAACTAGTGGCACTACAGACTCAAACCATTGAACCCGTTGATTGAAACCTCACATCAGCGATTGTTAGGCATCTCATCATAGAAGGTCACCAATTTGGTCCAAATAGCTTACTCGGAATATTGTTACGTGATCATAACCCGGAACTACTGGCTTTGGCGAAGATATGTTGATCAGAACTCATCAGCCGACTCTAAGTGTCAAATGTGTTGGAAGCAACCAATAGGGGTACGGTGGTATTGATGATATAATACGTGGTGTGAATGTATGTGTCCATACTCTGTATATTTCTAGTAGTATCTCATATATAACTCGCACTTTTTGCTTTTGCGACTGATGAGAGTGAATGAAATATTCACATGTCGCAGCATGTCTTCTTTTTGCATTGATGAGGACATATTTGAAACACGAAAGTCTAAGTTCATATTTTTAGTTACTTCATACCTCTTTGTCTAACGTGCCTCTTTCAAAACTAATTTATATGTGGTTGGTATTCTGCATTCACCATTACAATGCAAGCGAAATTGAATAATTGCTAACAGAAACGGAATGTAACACCGCAGATTGTGCTGAATTATTGATGTAGTAAAATACTACTCGGACGCGCAAATGAGTAGCGAGACCTTGCTGATAAATACCAACGCACCTGCTGGAAGACGGGAAGGAATTCTTGTGACGTTCAACCTTACCCCCCATATATTCCCACCACACAGTAACACTGTTTTGGAAGTGAAAAATCTGTTAGCGGGCGATTCTAAAAGTAGATTGTATTTATGAATTTATCTGTCAAACGTTAGAGCAGTTTGGAAGAACTGACCGCTACTACACTGAGGTGAAAGAACTCAGCCTTCGGAAAAACCAAGAACCAGACGAAATAAAAGTCAACGTAATTCAAAAAATAGGTAATTCTGTAATCCACAATAATTGGTTTAACGCTGAACCCCATTCCGATCTGTTTTAAGGAAAATGTCAAAATATTATTGAAAATAAGCTTCTGTTGACAAAAGAGAGAGAAACGAGCACACATTATAAACTGCCAACGCGCAGTGCAAAGAGCAGGGAAAGCTTAGTTGAAATTTATGATTTTCCAGAGTTGAGTAAGCGATAGAGTTCCCGAGAGTTAATATCATATCCATGAAAAAAACAGGTAAGGAAAAATCGAAAAATTGGTCAAGTCAGTAGCTGCTCCTTAACGCCCGCAATTACTCAAACAACTTATTTTAAATAAGGTATCGGCCAATTGCAGACAAAAGTTTTATGGGACATTGTTGATTTTTTCATTAACGGAACGAATCAGATAAATCGGAAGGTGGCAACTACATTCTGATGTTTAAATCCAGATTAGTTCAAGCTGGAACGAAACCAATTAATCAGTGAACAGCCCGATTGAAAAAAACTAACAACTTGTCACAGATTGTTCATTGCAACCATGACCATATCATCCGGATTTTATCAAAAATCATTTAAGAACTGACCAACCAAAGACCACTATCATCTCATCGCTTGCCGAAAATCCCGAACACACGCACAAATCTATTAGCTGTGTTATTTCTGCGTTCACCAGATATGCAGAGACTACGGGAACACGAGAGATTACCAATTGATATCTTATCCCCAGCTATCCTGGTTACATAATGGTGGTTGACGGGTTACACATAGGCCAAGATCAAATTAACCGACATAACCGAGGCATAGCACTATTAACGAACA